>DWJZ01000343.1:0-34641 GCA_018249125.1 Asbolis capucinus
CTTGTGGCGAACAGGCTCCGAAACTTGCAGTGTATATTTGTATATTAGTATATTTGTTTGTTACGGGTCAAATCTTGCAAGCTTAATTAGACCCACTTACTCTTACACTACGCAGCTGAAATTTTGCATAAAGTTTTCATCCTGACGACAATGCATTTTAATGACAAGCATGACATGATACTACGTTCAGGATTCCCTCCAGACAAGGGAACTCCTCAACGGTTAACAATACACTTATGAAATGTTGTGCGTTTCTTTGTATCTTTAATTAAAGCTTGAGTTTTTAAGTAGTTTTAATAAACCTTATTTTACCATTAGAATCATACATTTTTCCTAATGAACATAGACTATAAATAATTCTCAAAAACCTAGGGTTCGTATGAAAACTTCTTTAATGTATCCCAAATTGAGACAATAGTACGAAAAAAAATCCTTATATCCCGTACTATGCGGATACATACTGTACCTAAAAAAATGTTAGTCCAACCAATTAGTTCTGTACAGTAAAAAAATACTTGAATTCAACACATTACTGTCCCACAACTGAGCAGGGCTCATACTGAGGACTTCTAGAGTTTGAATGAGGATAGGTGGAAGGGTTAGTGGCAAACTCAATTACGGAAAATTTTAATGCCACCTGAAGCTCTCCGACAGATCTTAACGATCAGTATCTAATAATAATAACCGACACCGATTATTTTACGTGCCCTCTAAAATTTTGCCACTAGATACTTCCATCCTACTCCGCATCTGCTTTTTTTTACTTTTTTAATTACTTAAAATAAATTAAACAGCGAGGCTATGAATGTTATGATTACATACGTACTTACGTAAGTACTCAAGTAAGTCTTTAAGTAAGTACTCAAATAAGTACTCAAGTAAGTGCTCAAGTAAGTCTTTAAGTGAGTACTCAAATAAGTACTCAAGTAAGTACTCAGATAAGTACTTAAGTAAGTGCTCAAGTAAGTACTCAAGCAAATACTCAAGTAAGTACTCAAGTAAGTACTCAAGTAAGTACTCAAGTAAGTACTCAAGTAAGTACTCAAGTAAGTACTCAAGTAAGCACTCAAGTAAGTACTCAAGTAAGCACTAAGTAAGCACTCAAGTAATTACTTAAGTAAGTACTCAAGTAATTACTTAAGTAAGTACTTAAGTAAGTACTCAAACAAGTACTCAAGTAAGTACTCAAACAAGTACTCAAAAAATAAAATAAAATAAAAATTCAATTATAAGTATATTATTAAGACATCCTCTCTAACAGCAAGAGAATGCACTCCACCCTTCGGACCTTTCCGACCCTCAGGATCCTATATTGTCTCTCATCTAAGGGTATAACCTTGTTAGTAGGGTTCGCCTCTCGTGGGTGCGATAACTGATTGGTATCTGCAAGTTCCTGCAAAAGCTAGACGTCAAATGAGGTGATAGGTTACGGGGTAAAGTTGAATGGGAGCGCCGTTGCTACAAGTTGATGTATACTAACTGGTAACAGAACAGGGTAAAAGTGCTAATTTATGGATTTAGAAATTTGTTTTGCCAAGACTAAATCCATAAACACTTTTGGTCCCCTATTTAATGATATCACCTATTTGGTGGGGATGCCTAGACAGACTGGCTGGTTGGTCAAGTCTACACTAAAAGGTCATGTGTTAGATTCCCACCCAGTTCAAAGTTTTCTGTGATGAGCAGGAATGTTTGTTCTGTGAGTCTGGCTGTAAAAAATATCTATCTATGTGTATGTATTTAATATTTATTTCAGAAACACTACAACAAACATTTATTTACTTCTTTATTTTATCTTCTGTACACTTCTGTGTAAACTTCTGTACTTTTTTTACGCTTCCAAGCGTTTTAAGCAACAATAATTTAAAAGTAGCCTATTTATTTATAATCAGATTTGGTCAAAATCAAATCAGTACTCATCTGCAAATGTAATAGACATTGAGGGGTAGTCCAGGTTGTCCAGGGGATAGTCGAGGTAGACCGAGTTCTTGCGTGTATTCCAACTAATTGTTGGGATACATCCCCTGGAACACCTGGAATCCCCTTGGTCTACTCCATGGACTATCTGGAGTACACTCCGGATTACGAAGCAAATTTTTCTTCGATTCAAGGATTTAATGCCACGAGCAATAATTTTTATTTACTTTATTTCAAACTGTACAAAAACTAAAACTGTACAATCGCTGTACAAATAGCCTACGTATAAAGAGTTCAATTAAGAATTCTAAAGTATCTTAATAAGAATGTACATATGTATATTGTAATAATTCCATTTCATGTAATCTTCTCACTTTCATTAAGTGACTTTCAGTAAGTTCCTATGATGAAATAAACAGTTATTTTGACTTTGACTTATATAAACCCACTTAGTAAATGCCTATTTACTAAGTGAGTTTATATAAGTGCTCCCAGACATCATTGCCACTTACCATTAGATGGTATTGTTTTCAAGCATGAACTTTTTGTACTTAGAATCAATTGAATTATTTCGTGTCAAACCCCGTATTCAAAGCATCAACTTGTGAAAGTAAGATAGCACGTAATGAGATGACGACTTAGATTGTTATCTTAGTCTAACGCCTCGTTCTGATTGTCACGAATATTAAATAAACGAGACTGATTTGAGGGATGTGCCTCGAGAGAAGAATACTTGAACATTTAATGAACGAAAGTCGGAGAACAATTGAATGCTTCGTTGATTTGAGTGCGAAGTTGCGACACACAACACTGGAGGGTTTATTTTTGAGTAAAATATAAAGATACTTCCTTTGAATATTCAAACAGAAGGCCGCGAGTTTGCATGTTAGATATTTCTTCGTTTTTTTTTACTTTGTACGATATGCTTGCAAAGCTTTTAGCGTATTCTCGGGGGAAGTTTTTAAATGTAGCCATTAATATTGCTGAAAATATCACAAATGTACAAATAAGAGACAGCAAAGTTTTTCAAATTATTTTACAGATGCTCAAATAAAGGCTTTTAAAAAGAGCTGTTTTCCCGAATTTTCTCTACAGTATATCTTATTTAATAAATAAATATAATTTTAAAATATATTTATCTGTTTCCAAATTTAAACAATGTGGGACCATATTATTGTCATAACAACACGTACATATATAGACATATTATTGAATTGGTTTTAAACGCGAAGACAAAATTATATTTACCGTAATAAGTAAAATTAAAACAGGCAATTTTCATATTTTAACACGTAAACATTTTGTAAAATTTTGATTAAAACTTATTGTGAATTTATATAACACGGCGACATGGAGTTTTTACCTATTAGAATAAACTTTTTGTTTCGTATCTTTGCTTAATATAAGTTGCAGCATTAAATATTTAAAAAAGAAGACAATATTTGTAATTTATACCATTGGATCAGGAGTAGTCCTCGTTGCTCGATGACACAACGGAGAATAAAGATAAAATGTCCTAATTAGGTCATTTTCGTGTTAGTGTTCAGCGAACCTTTTTGGTTTCTCTGTACTTTTATTGTCAAAAATATCGTAGGCATTAATGGTAGGTACTAATGGTGAAGGGAAGCAAATTGCAAGCGTCAGGGTTTCTGCTCTAGTACAATGTATTCAGTACAAGAGTGTATAAACTTCTTCTAAGTTTCATTTTATTTTTACAATTTTCAGATAGCTGTACTATACCATACATACAGTTAGAAAAAATACACTTAACATCCACGACAACGTCTCCACTTACCATCAGGAAGCATTGTAGATAAACATACGTATAGCATGTATAAAATAATATTGCATCGTGCTTTGTTCAGCGGGCATATTCTGTAATTTTATCTTTTTCAACAGAAAGATGCGGAAGAGTGAAATAATTAAAGTAGCAATCCGTACAAACCACAATACTCAAAGCTTGCGAATGTTTTTAAATCACCGTACCGGAATAGCTTTTGATGCATTTTATGAAGAAAACGCTGTGATTGTTCAAATGAAACAGAAGATTTAACTTAAATTTATTGCATTGTTTCACAATGAGTATGATACGATTTTATAAAAATATTAAAAAACACAAGCTTTAAATATTACGGTAATTCGAAAAAACACATTAAATTCTATAACTGCTGAAAACCGTTGCGGTTTTCCTTTGTCTGGAGTCAATCCTAGTATCAAGATACGCTAATCATAGAAATGTATTGTTGTCATGACGGAAGGTTTAGGCAAAAAAATTCAGGTCCGTAGTGTAAGAGGAAGTGGGTCTATTGAAGCTTGTAACACTTGACCCGAACAAACCAACAATTTTTACTAACATACGAATATACAAACAAACACTGGAAATCAAATAAAAGTTTGTAACGATTATTGTGCATGTTGATACACTGAACATGAACTAATTCAGATTCCGCCAGAAGTGCGTTGGTGTTCGTGGTGACGTACAATGGATGCCACGTCATGTCATGTTCCCGTCCGGCCGCTTGACCTCGGAACTGTTGCTTCCGATAGCATTCTGTACTTCAGCTTTCAGTGGTCCATCTGAATTATTTTTTCAAAACAAACATCAAACACATGTTACATGATATGAAATTACTGGGCCAATTTATAACATTCTTGACAATAGAGCAAAGTGATGTACTACAGTTTTATACAGGATGTCAATATCTACAAATAACTCAGCGAGACTGTTTGATTAACTGTTACAGTTATGTAATAATAACTACATTTTTCAGGTAACTGACTTTTCCAGAGCGAAACACGGGCAGATTCTAATAAATAAATAACTATCTTATCACAAGTGTGTGACGGCCGTCTGATCCTATGGTGATCAGACAACTATTAAATATACATTACATGTATATTTTCAAATATATACTCCGATTTCTGTTACATCCAGAAAAAGAAAATGCTCAAAAGACTATATTAGCAGCTTCAGTCGCCTTAACCATATTTCTAAGTATTTTTACAATGAACAAGGTTTAATAAAAATATTTAATAATACAGGCTTTAATTATAGATTTATAATATAAAGAAACTCACAACATTTTGTAACTGTATTTTAACGGTTGAGGAGTTCCCTTGTCTGGAACCAATCCTGATCGTAGTATCAGGTCATGCTTGTCATAAAAATGCATTGTCATCAGGATGAAAACTTTATGCAAAATTTCAGGCCCGTAATGTAAGAGGAAGAAGGACTAATTAAGCTTGCAAGATTTGACCCGTGACAAACAAATATTCAAACATACTAATATACATAATAAGACCGATGAAATTACAACAAAGAATTCGTCACAAACTGGCCAGTCATAATTAACTGCCACCCTTGAGCCTGTCACTTTGCTATTTGCACAGGAAACAGTACATGCGAGGGTATTTCCAAGAAAACGTGAATAATTCACCATAGCATAATACGTTATTATATTCATGAAGTAGGTACTGTTAACTGATATGAGAATTTATTACATATTAACTTGTGATTTATGGTTCAACTTTTAACTTTTTTCTTTAGTAACATACAAGAAATAGCAATGTATTAAGAATTTCATTATAACAGGAATAAAGTGATAGCCTACTGGTTTGAAATTTGGTTTGAAATCCTGCGGCGTGTACGTACAATTTTCTAATTTATGTGCCTATTAAAAATTGTTAGTCATTTGCAATGGATGGAAGACATCGTGATGAAACCTGCACTACTGAGAGTTCTCCAAGTTCTGGAAGGTGTGTGAAGTCCAATTTGCACTTGGCCAGCGTGGCCTGTAGTTCGCTTGTGAATGGAAACCCGAGCCAAGTAGTAGGGCAGTTATAGGTTACAGTGATGATGTTAAAGAACACATTTTCTGAAAAATCTTGTCATGACTCCGGATTTACTGGATCGTTTATGTACAGCTTTTCAGAGAAATAGCCATTTCCAGCTATAGGTGTGGGCACCGGAAATATAATAAAACGGTTGAATTGTATTCTTCCGGTGCTGTTACAGAAGCAAAAGGTCGCAGGTGTATAAAGTCGTTTGTCTATTTCTGGACTTCCGACGTAAGTAGGTACTCTAATTATTTTTCTGTGTTAGACACTTGTAGTTTAACTAGAGGTTATTTTTCTGTTAAATTTTTAAATAAGCTTTTAAATATATTTTTTTATGGAAGCTGACAAAATAAATGATGAAACGTTCTATCAGATGATATATGTATTTCTTCCAAAGTTCTAGTCCATCTCTGTACTAATTTTCATTAAAATCGGTTCAGTTGTTCAGGCGTGAAAGCATAACAGACACACAACTTTCAAATCTACATACATAAAAATGGATGCTTGTGAGTTTGTTTGTCCTTTATAGGTATGCTTGGAAATGGTCTTTAGCAACTTTACAATGCTTAATTAAGTATCTTAGCAAGAACAACGCACCAGTCGCGCACTCCGCCCGACACCGTGAGGTTGTGCATAATAACAGTGGGAAACGCTGAGTGCAACCTTTTCGCCATCGTAATTTATTTTAATTTACCTACTTTTTTTCATGTATCTTCATAAGCTATTTTATTTTAATTATTCTTGTATATTTATTTTTTGGCGAAATAAATATTTTTCTTTCTTTATTTTTTCAACTTTGTTCAGAATTTTCAAGTACAGGTTTCAAATGATAGCGATCAGACACATGTATATCGGCTTCTGGCAAAGGAACTTTAACGGTTAACAAGACACATACGAAATTCCGTACATGCAACTCCAATAGCCCATTCCATAGCTATGTTAATCCACAGTAAAGTGCGACCAAATAGCGTGAGGTAGATCAAATCGTCGCTATACCTACGATAGGGTTCCTTGTGTTAAAAAAGATTACGTTGATAACCAAGATTTACAAAAAAAAATTAAAAAACAATGAAATCGAACAGCGCATTTAGATAATCTATGTATTATTGTTTAATTCAACGGATTCCGTCTTCAAAACTTGTAATGACGTAAATATACGAAAACTTTTTATCGCGACGAACGCCTAAGAAGTCGGTTCGAAAGTTGTAATTAATTTTTAATCCATTATACAAATACTTTGTGGCTTTACCCAATAAATTAAATTTAACGACCGTCTGGTTCGTTATCTGTTTAGTCTTACCCATTATCAGTTGATTTTGTGTTTCTCTTTTGTTTTACTGTTCACCGCAAATTTTGTAATGTTTTAATTGAATTAACACTGGCTTCAGAAAGGGTGTCAAGTTTTGGTTTTCTTTTATTATTTAGATACGGAATTTTTATGAATAACAAGGAAGGGATGACTACAGATGTCACCTTCATATATTTGACGTTTCTTTGTTTGATTTTAGACCCCAACTTGTCAAATTAACGTCAAACTTCCTACGATTACAATTCCGAATTATTACTACTATGTCGTATGAAAATTTACTAAAATTGCCTCTTTTTGTAAATCTTTTGTTAATTAATTTATGTATAATATCATGAATTTTAAATAGTTAATAGTTTTTACTAGATTGAAACACGAAAGTTGGCATTTTTTTAAATAAAATATTCGACTCCTGTCAGCGACGGCCATTGACAGAGTAAATGATATGTGTAGTAATTAGTAAAGTTGGCGGGATTGTTTGCCAACGCCACGCTGCCCCAAGAAGATTCGTGGAGGTAACATTTAATGTCATTGAAATTTGTGGGCTAAGTATTTGAAGATATTTGGATCCCACGCCAGATATTTTATATCATAATAACATATTATACCAGCTAATCATTACTTGTTACGGTGAAGGGACACCTCTTGAGGAAATCTGCACTCCTGAGAGTCTACCAATTAGCAATTAGCCAGCCTGTATGTACATTACACTGTGAGAGAAACCCACACCCAACAGTGGGAAAGTTAAGAATTGCAATTATGAAAACTGATAAATTCTATATCATTATTTACACAATACACTGCTACATATTTAGGAATCAAAGCTCCGTAGAACCTACGACAAGATTTATGCTCTTGCATTTGACAAGGCAATTAATAGGAGGCCGTACCTAGCAGGACGATGCAGACGAGCGGCTTAACAAATATAGGGCTTTAGTACAATATTCTCTTCATCCATCCATCCTTTGAAACGTCTATTGTTGAAAGGCCTCTTCTATTGAAGAAGATATTTGGGTTACTAAGATTTTTAACAAACAATACAATCCAAGATATGTTTGTTTGTTTTTTTTTAATATTTTTTTGTGGTTTTGAGCACGCTAATCTAATAGGTAGCGGTGATAGCCTAGTGGTTAAGAATTCGGCCACCTACTCAGGGGGTCAGGGTTCGAATCCCAGGGCGCGCACTTTTGAATATTCGTATTTATGTGCGTTTTAAGCATTTTAATGTCACTCGCTACCACGGTGACGGAAAACATTGTGAGGAAACCTGCATGCCGGGGAGTTTGCAAAACTCTAAGGTGTGTGAAGTCTGCCAATCCGCAGTGGGCCAGCGTGGTGAACTACGGCCTTAACCTTCTCATTCAGAGAAGAGTCTCGTACTCAATAGTGGGCCGTGATGGGTTAAAATGAGGAATCTAAACAATTTATATATCACAATTTTTTTTTTAATCGGTTAAAAAAAAAAAGATTTGTCGATTTAAGTAATCCGTTCCTCAGCCAGTATCTATCCGAAAGCGAAACACAATCGGCTTTGTTTTTAATATGTATAGTATAAACATTATAACTTATTCTATATCTATCTACGGGTATATCTTAATATGTGAAAGCAAACCTTTTAATGGGTATTAATACAGTTTTCCTAGAGAGTGGTCTGTCTATGAAACATAGCACAGTTAAAGTTTCCACGGAGAAAAAGTGAAGACGGCTACGATTTTATATAAAAATGCATTTTAAATACCTTGAATTACAAAATAGCATTGAATTACAAAATAACACACACTAAAACGCATTTGACACTCAGTGACGTTTAGAAACTTCACGGTCAATAACGATATCGTTTTAAATAGAATTACGGTTGAATTTCAACAGACAGCATTTCTAATTCACTCAATTTCATATAAAGACTAATAATTTAGCACGCCAATCTACACTGGCTGACCTCAGAACACAAAGGCATTCCTTTTATCTTATGACCTATGTACTGAAGGAACAACTTAGCCGGAGGGCATATTATGACGAATAATTTGTCTGTAATTGCAAACAAACGATCACTACGGTTAATGACATTTATTAGAGAAACTCTATATAAAGTAGATAAAATTGATTTTATTATGCAATTCTATGTTGTTAACATGCATGATTGATAAGTATATTCTTACACACTCATACTGGTACTAGCATTATTGTGAGTCATGGAAATTACTAATTATTTAACCCATTAAATGTTCAATGCTAAGCAAACATTTTCCTCATAACTGAGGAGACAAAAAGCATACTATTTTAATTGTAAAGGGTAGTGGCCTAATGTTTATAAACTAAGCATTAGCTTGTGATGATAAACATATACATATTTTTAATACACCTAAGGACTGAAAAAAAATTATTACTTATGAAAAATTGATAAAAAATTGGAAATTTTGATCCCATTGAGGCCTCCGATAAGGTTTAACGAATGTCATTTTATTACCACCGCACTCAGAGTCGTTAATTATTTACTATTTCTTACTTAAATGGCTTCTTAGTTAAATACCGTCCGTAGCATGTAAGGCAATATTCGCTGTGAAATTATTATCGTTAGTAGAAATATACTGTATTAAATAAACAATACCTAAACTTTGTTAAAATTTAAAAAACACAAGCTTTCATTATAGAGCCCCAATACGAAGAATAACCTAAAAATTTCGTAACTGTGTTGTTAACCGTTTAGAAGTTCAATCAGGTCAATGAAAATGCATCGTCATTAAGACCGAAGCTTTATGTTAAATTTCAACTTCATAGCGTAGAAGGAAGTTGGTATAATTAAGCTTGCAAGATATGACCCGAACAAATCAACAAACGAATGTACAAAAATACATTGAAAGTTAAATAAAAGCTTGTAACAAATCAAAGCTTGTAATAAATAAAAGCTTAGGGCTTAAACTTACCACAAACGCGAATCGAAGTAAATTTACCCTTATGAAGTACTTTATTGAAATTATGCGAATGTAATTTTTAATTAACTTAACACGTGATCTTCAAGTCACGGCTTTGATATTATATCATATGCATGCCTTATGCATGCAGTGATGGCTTAACGGCTTAGACATTGGTATTTCGAACGGGAAGCATGGGTTCGAATCCAACGTGGACATTTTTTTTAAAGTTATGCGCGTATTACAAATTGTATATTACTTTATTCGGTGAAGGAAAACATCGTGAGTAAACTGGCACTCCTGATAATTCCTCAAAAAGATCTCGAATCTCATTGGGTTTGCCCAATGCCAGTTACCAGTCCACCCGTGTAAAGCCGGGACAGGCCACTAGTCCTAATAATTTATAAAAGCGATACTTTGTGAGGATATTGGACGGATTTATGAATGTATGGATGTAGAACTGGATGAATAATTATAAAATAATAAATATCTTTGAACAACTCACACAAGCTAAGCTTAGCTTAGCACACAAACTAAGCGTTAGCTTGTACACGTAAACAGACAACAGATAAACTTACCATATCTTTTTAAATACATACATATACTCGTATATATTACTCGTATAGATAATTACAACCAGACACACAGAACAAACATTCCTGCTCATCACAGAAAGTTTGACCTGGGTGGGAATCGAACCCACGACCTTCGGTGTAGCAGTCAGGTTAGCTAACCACTAGACCAACCGGCCTGTCATTGTTTTAATTTTAGGAACAGACACTCCAATTTTATTTATTTGAATATCCGTACAACTGTGAAAAACTGACTATACATGGAGGTATTGGACAACTATGAAGTTGGTGATCGCAGTATAGAGAACTAGTAACGTGGAACTGATGGAAAGTCGCTTCGACGACATTCCTCGCAAAATGATTTGATTTATATATAACTGCGCATTTATGACAACTCAATATGAACTGGCATTCGATCTCAAATTTTTTACAGTTTTACTTAATCTGTGGCTAGCAAACCGATAAATTACAGTACACTTCACTTAATTAAATGTTAATTATTAACTAAATTAAATATAAAATTAATTTTGTTCATATTGGAATTATAAGTTGAAATTTTGTTTTTTATATTCCATCACTTTTATGATAATTATTATGATAAATTATTATAATATTTTGCGTGATTTTGTAATGTGTTATTAATAATAAAACAATATAAATTATATTTTTTATGAATTTCATATTTAATGATTTTATTTGTAGTCTTTGTATTTACCCTCCTTTAATTACAGAAATCAAAAAATATACAGATGCATGTATAAGTTGAAGATTCATGATTCTCTTAAGTTGACCCGATGTAACAACACTAGCTGACCCGAAAATAAGTAATTTTAAAATATGTGTTCCTGTTTTGTGGTCCCAGTTATTTGTAATTTGAGCGACATCTGACGTGCAGTTTTTGAGTGAGCCCTAAATATGCGTATTTTGTTACACTAATTTAACATCTAGATTTTTATAAGCTTTTATCTAATTTGCTGTGTATCTTTGTATATTAGTATGTTAGTATATTTGTTTGTTACGGGTCAAATCCTGCAAGCTTAATTAAACACACTTCCTCTGACATTACGGAGCTGAAATTTTGTATAAACAATACATTTTTATGAAAAGCATGATCTGATACTACGCTCAGTGTTGGCCCCAGACAACTCCTCAACGGTTAGAAGCACAGTTATGAAAATTTAGGCGTTCCTTCGTATTAGAGATCTACAATTAAAGCTTGTGTGTTTTAATACTTCTAATAAATCTTGTTATTTAACTGATTATGATAATGTTCTCATTTTAGTACTTGTTGATGTTATTTAAAATTTGTTTTTTTAACAATTAATAACAACGAAGATTTCACTCAACTAAAGGCAACAAAAATATTTTGAATTATTTTATTTGTTGATGATATTGCACAATAAAATTAAATACAATGTAAATATTTACAGGCAGCATAATCAACTAACAATTTATTGGATTTATTTATGACTATAAAACAATAATATTAATGCAATGGATAAACGCGTAATGTTTTCTTCAAGATACGTTATTGCTTGATATCAAGTCTAGGCGGTAGTGATAAAATACATATGTGAGAGTCGATTTATTTTTTTCCTCACTAATACGGTGTCAACTTTTTATAACGTAATCCTTTATAACGATAAACTGCCTATAAAGTTGAAGCGAGCACAGCTTGGTTGATTAAAGTTACAACCTACATAGTATTTATTAACTCCATATAACGATAACTCCATATATCTCTTAAAAAGTACAAATTACATAAATATTTATTACCTGTTACGCTGTAAAAAGCAGACAGCAAGACCGATGTCCTGAAGAATGTTATAAAATTACTTCATAAAATTTGACTTCAAACAAAATTAACGAACCAATACTCAACACGGATCTTTCCTCACAAGAGACTAAGATACTTCACTACGCTGCTCCACTGCAGATTGATGCAGATGTGTAACTAAACGACTATTTATAATCATCATATATAATGTGTAAGTAGTTAGGCAACAAGCTCTCGGTCTATAAACTTGAACTGGATTTACTAGTATTTTGAATGACATAGAACTTGAAAATTTGCATAATATTATGCGATATAAACATAATCTTTATATATATTAACACAGTAAGATACAATAAACGTGTGATACCGGCCGTTAAAAGTGTTTCAACAAAGTTATACGTATAAAAAAGGTAGGTAATTTCAATGTTAATTCCAAATTAACTTAAACGTACATTCTATTGATAAAGTGATAATATTTTTCTATTTTTTGTTATCTCTGTGTGTCTGTTTTCAAATGAAATCTAATCTATTTACAAATAGCTCACTTAATGAAAGTCAAATAGGTTACAATACCAAATATCGACGTAAATTATAAAAATAATTACCAGAAATCTACAAAAAAAATTAGAAAATAATTCTTTGAAGTAAACTAATGTGTTTCACCTAATCACTAATGTGATGTTGGACAATTAATAAACACGACACAAAACAATACAAAAACATAAATAAAATTAGAGTGCCTTTGCTTGTAATATGAAAATAACCGCTTTTTGCATATACCAAAATCATATTTTTTTAAATTTTTGTGTCTCCGGCTAATCTCTGGATCGACTGGACTGATCTGGACGAAACTTCATTGGCAGATAACTAAAGTAGTAATAAGTAACCTAGACTACTTTTAATTTCCACTGTTCTGTTTTTTTTTTAATTTTCACGGACGCGGACGCAGACGCGAGCACAGCTGGTTTAACATATAAATGTTAATTTATTAACTTTTAAAAAATTCGAAAAGGGCAAAGTTTGATTCAATATTCATTCCGCTTCAATGCACATATTTAAAATACTTATGTTTGTGTAATGAACATACATAGTACAAGCAAACCCTCAGTTTGGTGTCAAATGGCCGTGTGTGAGTTGTCTTAAGGTATGAAGTATTTTTTTATTATCATGTTGTTATGAAGTGAACAAACCTATTTAAAATTAGAATTGAGCAAAATGTGTCTTTTAAATATGGTAAACTAGTAGTAGATTTTATAAAATTCCTATTCTTTATAGGATGCCTACTAATATTATAAATGCGAAAGTTTGTGAGGATGCTTGGATGTTTGTTACTCCTTCACGAAAAATCTACTGAACTGATCTGCATGAAATTCGGCACCGAAGTAGATTATACTCTAGAATAATACATAGGCTACTTTTTATCAAAATACCTACCACGCGGGCGAAGCTACGGGCAGACTATAGCTAACATATAAAGCAAGTATGTTACAAAAATACAACATTTTTATTAAATTTCTGTTACAGTTAGTGTGGGTATCGCAGTATGTTAGATAAAATTCCAACTTCACCAACTGTTATCAAACTCTTATCTCCACACATTACATGAAAGCTTGCAGTTGGGTACACTTTTAGTATGTATAACAAAATATTTGGCCGGTGTTGTTTAGTTTTGTAGTAATATTCTACTTACCTCACAAGATTTATATTGTTCATGGAAATATTGGACAAAGGAGTCATATGTGGGTATTTATTTTCCTTTATGGGTGTAATCTAGTTTTGTTATTTCATGTTTGTCATGTAATAAATCGCTTACCCAATTACACGTCCGCAATTTGTTTCTCTCTGTCGCAAAAAAGCATGGATGGCTTCAACCCATTAATGGCCCAGTACTGAGCACGGGTCTTTCCTCATAATGAGGAGGTAGGCCTCCTCCACACACACACGCACTCCACCGAGATGCTTCAATGGGGAATTGTGGTAGATTTTTCTTTCTGCCGCCAATAGGCCTCCGACGTGGCTTAACAATTGCTATCTAACAATAACAACCGGCACGGGCAACCGGCACAACTGTACGTGCTCTCTGAAGCATCTGAAGCCATCCGAATCTCATTAAATTTTTGCCACTAGCGGTCACCCATTCTTCTACCCACCACGCCAGCTGTTGCTTAGCTTTTTCGATCGCTTATAATCAAAACAAGCTACCGAGCTAGAAACGCAGGTAAATCTCACCATCGGGAAGCATTATGTAAAAGAGTCAGTCAACAGTCAACAACCTGGGAAAAAATGTTTATCTGTCACATTACCGGCTTAGAATCGAACTCAGGGATCTTTGCTTAGCAAGAAAGATTTAGCAACGAAGCTACAGGCGGTTGTGATTAAAATAAACTTAGGATGAATTCATTGGCAAACTGGTCTTAGCACTAAGGAGGCGGTCGTGATAGTCGAGACTACTCGTCTCCTTATAGAGTTTCTTAACTTATGATTCATAATTACGGGCCAGTGCATCATACGAACATTTATGGATATTTGTTACTCCTTTACACCAAAACTACTGAACCGATCTAAAAAAATTTTGCACTGAGATAGTTTATAGTGTGGAATAACAGATTTTACGTATTTTTAAGTATTCCCCACTCTCATTCGAATGTAACGTTTGTTGCTTCTTCGCAAGGAATTGTTGCTCTGTGCTTTTCTTTCATAGTTAGCAATTACTGCAATTTTTTTTTCTTTATATATGCCCTCACCTATGGACCTTAGCAGGTATTGTTTAAATTTTTTTTTTTCTTATACATGACCGCTCCGAAACCGAAATATGGACGTTGCTCTTCTCAGGTAGTCTCACTACCAAGTAGACTACGAGGTGGTTCTAGGTGTCTATTGAAATAACGAATCATTATTGCAATTATATGCCCCACTACTGGGCTTGGGTCACATTATGTGAGAGGTCTCGGCTTCCAGTCTCGAGTCTACCACCCTCGCCAAGTAAACTTCATACACTTTCGAGAACTTTATGGGGAACTCTCAGGAACTCAGATTTCCTGCATGTTTTCCTACATCGAAGCAAGTGATAATCAACTTATAATACGCCTATAATTTGAAAATACAACATGCAGCTTTTGAATCTAGGACCTCCCGTTCGAGAGACTGACTTTCAAACCACTAGGCTATCTGCTTAAAAGCGAATGCTGACTGAAAATTAATTCCTTAGTCGAACCTCATCAGAAAAACGCGGTGATAGCCTAGTGGTTCAGAATGCGGCCTCCTACTCGGGGGGTCCGGGTTCGAATCCCAGGGCGCGCACTTTTGACTTTTCGGAGTTATGTGCGTTTTAAGCATATAAATGTCACTCGCTATAACAGTGAAAGAAAACATCGTGAGGAAACCTGCATGCCGGGGAATTTGCAAAACTCAAAGGTGTGTGAAGTCTGCCAATCCGTACTTAGCCAGCGTGGTGGATTATGGCCTTAACCTTCTCATTCAGAGAAGAGACTCGTGCTCAATAGTGGGCCGTGATGAGTTGAGATGATGGTGAACCCCATGTTTACATTTTACGAGTATTAACCTTGTTTCAATTATATTTCATTTCTGCGACGTGATTCAATATCGTGATCAAAATAGGTCATTGTATATGTAAACATGTTTGGAATAATCATATTAATAATACTTGCATCATCTTTAACTGGATGTGATCTATAACACGAGAGTAATGTGTTTTGCCTTGTAATATATTTACAGAAGAGTATGTGATCAAAACATATTAAGAGTTTATTAAACGTTATAAATTACTTTATTTAGCAATTGACATTAATGTTTAAGGGAAGTATGTATAAGGAAACCTAGCCATTTGGCGTACTCAGGTTCGAATCTTAAGAGTAACACTGTTTTGATTATCTTCCTTGATTATTAATCGGATTTAAAGAAGCAAAGGATTTTTTAAGGCAAAAATTACGAGGTACATTTAAAAAATGCTTTTTTCTGGAAAACTATAAAAGATACCACAAGGTTAAATCAGTTCCAGTTTTTTAATTATCTTTTACATCATTATTATTGTAGGAGCCTTAGTCCAGTAGCTTAGAAGGGGTACGTCGCTTTATTCTCAGTCGGCAGCGCATTGGTGACGCCCAGTGTTTCGTGTGTCTATTGGCGACTGACTTGTAACCATCACGTGGTTTGCTAGCTTTATTTAAAACTATAACAAAGTCTTAAAATAAACTTACCTTTTTATATTTTAAGTGCGAAGTAATTTATATCAATTTGTCATTCTAGTTGTATTTTCAAATATTTATAGATTTTATGTAACATAATATTTCATTGTAAGCATTTTATAATTTAATTGTAATTTTACTAATAACATTTTTTGTGATATTAGTTTGCATCTGCAATTGAGGTGGCATTTAGCTAGAGACTATAATAGAATAATAATAAAAATTTAATAAAAATTTATTAACTTATTTATCTGTGGTACATAACATATATGAAGTCTCTGATTCCCGAATTAGTTTAGAACTGTGTGTCAGGTAATCAGTGCCTTCTCCCAGACAATGGTGATATAACAATAATATGTTCAATTATCATAATTCATGTACATGACATTGAATGTTATATACCTTGTTGGTGCAAAAATATAAAGAAAGAACTGACGAAACAACTTACCTAAAATAGCTCGTCGTTTATCAGGCGCTATCACAGTTACAGTATGTAATAATGTTTGTGATTTACAGACGCACTTTATTACGTGCGATAGGTCACACGGTCATCGATCCAAATAATGGCTTCTGATGTTTGTTTCCAATCTTGAATATATTGAGCTTCGATGGATATTTCCAGTTGTCTCCTTTCAGTGGAAAATTTGGTCCTTAACTGTCTCTTTTGTTTTGTTTGCGGACAACAGTCTGCCTTTGCTGAATGCAGCAATACGTTATAATGTATTCGTGGCTCGATGAAGTCGCTATAGACGGTTTTAACTGCATTTTTTATGTAAATAGCTGACAAAGATGTACAGCCAATTTATAAGGTCACCTTCGTCCAAGGATACCAGATACGTCATTGATACAGGAAGGGACTGATACTGTTGAAGGATCCACTGAACTTTATTCGGTAGGGTGCATCATGAGCAGGGGACGTCGGCATGGATGGTTGGAGCTCCAAAATTTTTTTTGTAATTTCTATCGTAACACTATTTATGTTATTATTTTAGTAAAAAGTATAATTTTATGTAGAGAAATATAAACGAGTGACCTCTCCAGGTTAAATTTCTGTTTAATCTTACTTTCTATTTCCTATATTAATAATATTATAAATGTGAAATTTTATGGGGATAGATAAACATGCATTGATATATATGCGGATATTTGTCGTTTTTAGACAAAAATTACTAAACGAATCTGAATGAAATTTGGCACAGGGATAGTCGCTTATGTAATACATAACATAAGTATTACATAAGAGTCTAGGAGTACAACAAAATCTACACAAACATTTTCATCTTTTTTTATTTTCCCGGAGGCAAAATCTGTCTCATATAAAATTAAATGTCTAAAAGAATTATCGCAGGGAGATCCCTATAAAATAAAATAAAACACCATGATACAAAATACATTAACTTGAGCAGATACTTAACTTACTTTATATATTAACTTAAGAAGAAAAATTAAATATCTTCCTGGTATAGGTACTTCAGGGTTATTGACCTCATTACATCGGTATTAACAGTTATATTACAATGATAATATTTTAGTACTGAATAAGCTTTATAACAAAATGACTGTAATTAGGAACGTAATTAAGCATTATCAAATTTTCATCGTACCAGTGACGTAAACGGTATTATATTATGGTGTGTTGTATAATAGTAAATAGTATTTTTTGACCACATACTGAGTACCAGTCTGTTCTCGCGAATGTGGAGTTCTAGATCACTCTTGATTGTTCTGTTGGGATTAGTGGAAGATACAGGAGGCCAACGCGTAGGACGCAGAGGCCTCCGTAGAACAGAACCATTGATCGCATCTATCCAGCCCACATGTTGCTTCTCAATCTGTTGAATAATTTATTTATATTACGTATTTTTATTGTCTACTATTTTGTTATTATTCGTGGAATTTTCCAGAAGTCATTGCGAATATCCAGTTGTCCAAACAGTGCAAATAAAATATTTAGTATTTACGTCATACCGCTCATGGCCTAATGATTACATTGTGATATTTTGTTATTATTTGGACACGTGAAACTTGGTACTTTGTACGAACAACCAGCATTAAGTGAGTGAGTTTATATTGTGAGAAAGTACAAAATATATTCATATTTTTTCATACTTATAACTGCACTGTCATTTACATTAATCGATGTGAATGACAGCCAGCGTGGTCGGTAGGTGGACGACTGCAAAAAAACCTGGCTTCCATGTTTTGAAGACCAAGTAAAGCCGTTCCTTGTGTCAGATAACTGTCGATAAGTCATGTCAAGACTCGGAGACTTTTGAGCCATAAAGTTGGAGTGTCTGTTTGTGATATTAAAATAACCAGTTTTTACTAAATCCATGTGTGTGTATACGATACATATACCAAAATGGCTTTTTTTACAATGTTTATCTGTTTGCTCCGGCTAGTCTCTAAAAGGGGTGGACCTATTTTGACGGGACTTTCACTGGTAGATAGCAGATGTATTAGGAATAACTTACGCTACTTTTATTTTAGAATTATAAAATAAATTACAATTAGCATAGGTATTTATTTCTATACGCGAAGTACAGAATTAATAATTTATCGTGGAATCTGCGAGTCAAACAAAACATTTGTTGTAAAATCCTACGCCGACGAAGTCGCGGGCACAGTTAATCTTAGGGAATTAGAATACTTACTATGAGTAGATTTTTCTGACAATCATAAAATAATGGAACTGTTTACACGTGTGCTATGTGATTTTATTTAACTTTAGATTTACCTGATGGTAAGTGGCGATGAAATCTTCGATAATAGAACCTTATTCACTCTTAACTTAAAGACATTGTAATCGAACGGGAACACCGACGCGGGCAACTTATTCCACTCCATCGCGGTACAGGTGATAAAAGACGAAAATTTAAAGGATATTTTGTTTTGTACCAGATCCCGCAATGGTCCAGCGTGTAGCTACGGACGAGCGTCCGTTTGAGACGCCGTCCTCCGACGAGAGCGGCATGGGGCGAAGTGACTCCCCAACTGATGAATCTGAACCAGAGGCGGCATTGGTACGTAAATAATTGTATTAAGTTAGTAAGTCTTTTCTACTATAACACCAGCGGAGTCAATAAACGTCTCACACTCAAACATTTTTTTGTATTCGAAATTGGAATACTTCAGCAGCTTTATGCATCAATTATATTTATTTTAATGTTCTCGAATTTTCCAACCCCAACGTTCCTACCCAAAAACAACAGGAACAATCTAGGCGCAAATACAAACATACATGATACTCTGAAACGAACTCATGTACGCAGTATAGGGTTAAATTTTATTTAAAACATATCGCAGTTATTTACATACTTTATAAGAGTCGACAACCCTAATCGATTGCTTATATTGCAATATACAGCCCTTTAAAAAGCATTAAGGCATACAAGAGTAGCACTTAAAAGTAATTTTAATATTTTTAAAACTCAACGGTCAATAATTTACAAGCTATAACATCCAATATTAATACAGCCAAAATATACAAATGATATAGATAAATAAAATGTTTTATGTATGCAATTTTTCATCCAAGTAATTGTAACCGTCTAAAGTAATCGCTGCTTGCATTAAATTGAACACTAAAATGTTTAAAGCAATTGAAACATGCAATAATGACGATGGTCGAGTTTCACCACTTTTCACAGATAAGTTTGACGTTGTATTATGACAACAGGTATTCAATATGTATTCACACGTGCTTGGCAGTATTGGCACACGCAGTTCAACTGAATTCAACGCTCGCATTCTTCAATTAGTATGGATTCTTTGTAACGTAATGTTAACATAGGTTTTCATATAACAACATCAACAACATATCCGTTATATAATATTACTCTGTGATCGAGCTTTGCACGGTGTAAAGTAACACCGCCATCTAGTTTCAATTTAATGCGACTAAATCATTCTAAGCCAAGCTGTTTCTTTAAGAAAGAATGACATTTATTTTAACATAAAACAAAGACTGATCTCCCAAGCTTATTTAAGCCAGTTTGTTTAAGCAGTTTCAAGCATTTCAAGTATCAGCAGTAACAAACGCACAAACAGAAAAAAACGATAACATCGTCGTACCAGTATTGTACCAGTCGCATGCACAGAAATTAAAAAGTAACAATTTTACTATCACAGATTAAATAGTAGTTTGAATAAGAACGAAATTAAATAATCATGGCAACTTTGTTGTTTAGCAACCGAGTAAAAACTTTAAATTTAAAATGTCAATCAAAATGTTTCACATGAGCAGTTAGTGTAAAAATTGCGAAATTATTAAATAATAAAGTAAAAAAATAACGAAATGCCTCCATCAAAACTAAGAAGTGGATATGTTCTTGGAATCAACCTACACTAAGACGATAGTAGCTTTCGTTGTTAGCTGTCACATACTGGTGGTGATACATACCTTCGAAATCGTCGAGTGTAATAATCACAAGATTTTTAACTTGAATACCTTAATCTCAGGAGTCGAAAAGAAATCAGTATGTGTGGGAACAAGTTTTGATTCCAATATCAGACAATGCCTTAACATAAACTGTGCTGAAAAAAAGTGTTACCGAGAATTAAATGACGAAATCCGTCCAACATGACTGTTACACAGAAGACTGAGAAACATAAAATGCTCAAAAGAATAACTGAAAAATTTGTCAACGCCTGCTTGCTTGCGACCATAACTGTAGCTTCGGCAGAAATAGCTATGACCTTACTCGTATTACTGCTATGAACTAGGCATCATGTCTGCAAGGAAACTTTGGCTGCGGAGCGGGCAAGTGGCTCAAAAGGCAGCTGTATTTCTTACTGATGCACTATGTTGGAGCCTTTTAATTCTAGGAACTTATATGGTTATATATTTATAGATGTTGATATTATAACAATTATTAATTTTAATCAGAATACAACAATTTGGCTTTGTACTTAAATTACTGTGAACTCATAATTATGAAATAAAAGTTTTATTGTAACTTAGTTCATTGTTTCTTTTTTACAAGACAACAATATATGTAGAAGAAGTGTATAACTTGCTACGGTGAAGTAAAACGTTGTGAGGAAACCTGCACTCCTTAGTAACCCATAAAGTATTCGTAGGTTTGTAATGTCTACCAATCCGCTCTTAGCCAATATGATGCGATGTGATCGGCGAGGACGTAGTCGTGGGAAAAAGCTAGTTTATTATAATAAAAAGAGAAGAAACTAATCTAGCTAATATGTGTAATATGATACTGGTCAAACAGCCAGCTAGGGACATACTCGTCGGTACACCTACATCGGATCGCTGTGTCATATCCAAGCATTAGACAAGGTCAAATATGTAATTTTGTGATAATTGATTGTTAACCACTCACAAAAGCTATTTTTATTTATTACTGCTAATTAAAAATATATTATAAAAGCGGTGACAGTTAAGAATAGGGGTTAAGAATTCGGTCTTCTACTCGGGGGTCCGGGTTCGAATCTCAGGGCACACACTTCTGACATTTCGGAGTTATGTGCGTTTTAAGCATTTAAATGTCACTCGCTATAACAGTGAAGGAAAACATCGTGAGGAAACCTGCATGTCGGGGAGGTTGCAAAACTCAAAGGTGTGTGAAGTCTGCCAATCTGCACTTGGTCAGCGTGGTGGACTATGGCCTTAACCTTCTTATTCAGAGAAGAAACCCGTGCTCCAATAGTGGGACGTGATGGGTTGAGATAATGAAAAATAGCATAAAAAAATATAAATACTGAGTAATCAGTTTCTAGTAAAACAGACTTCGCTTTCAAGCTAAGTTGCTCTTGAATTTTTGAAAATAATACTTGTAATAATCTGACCTATGTAGTTCTGCAGAGGAAGTTAGAATCAATGTTACAAATGTTTAGGAAATAACAAACAAACATTTTATTAATAATTCTTATAAGCCTTCTAATGTCCATGAGATCAAACAATCTGATTTTGTTTTAAACTATGTAGTTGTAGTTATAATGTCCAAGTTACATGATCTTAGATCATAGATCGATCATAGTCGAAGTGACTTTAGTAACAATGGAAAAGAAATAGGTACATTGTGTAGCTTAGATGCCCGCGATAAATAAACATTCGCTTTTTTATATAAGCTGAAAGTTTATCTTAGCTAAAAGAATGAGTTTATATAAATTATATATATATAACAAATTCGTTAAAGTATAAAGTTTTTCAATATTTTTCTTCGGCGTCAAATAGTAGTAAAATAGTATATTAAAATTGCGAAGCTCTAGCCGTCGTGGGCTCTTGCACTTTAGTATGTTTAATACTTAAAATTAAACTTACATCTCAAGGATGAATCGTAGAAAAAAGATGAAGACTAGAATTTATCTGTGGTTCAAAAGTCAACTTCTTTGTTGTTATGAATTCTATCAACAGTGTCGAACTTAGATGTCAAGGCTAAGAAAACAAGCTTAATGTAAACATCGTGAAAGATATAAGAGATTATCGCTGCATTATTTATGCCTGACTTTGTAATTTTATCCACAAGCCCAACCGAAGTCGTAGGAGATGTGAAGTTTGAAGATTGTGTAAAGTGTCATTTTTAATATCATTTTCATTAAATAAGCTGAATCCCTTATAGGTTTATTACAATCTACCCATTGCTAAAATATAATTTGTGATTGTAATAATTGGGGAATTGTACAAATAGAGACATCAGGTACTACACTTAGCACACTAGTTAGTATACGTCTTAGTGGTTTTCAATCTTGAAAAATAATATATCAATAAGGAACTCTTCAACTATGAAATCAAAACCAAAAATCTGTGATATCTAACAATGAATCATCGAACTAAAAGTACCTAACTCCCACCTCTCGTTCTCTGTCTGCATTAACCTATTAATTGATTTTTTTCCAGGCAGTGCCGCCAGATGGAGGTTGGGGCTGGGTGGTTGCTGCAGCATCCTTCTTGTGCAACTTCTTGGTTGATGGTATCATCTTCACCGGTTCACCTTTGCTCACTGCCATTGGAAACGAGTTTGAGGTGAGTTCTGTTCCAAATTACGAGTATAGTAACGTGCGCTGGTTAAAACCGTATTAAATATTAGACTGGGCTTCAAAACTTAAAATCTAGACTTCGCATATAGCTTTTATGTTATTAATTTATTTGCCGATAAGTTTTACTATAGTATAGCCTACAAGTTAACCCTCTTTTTTAACCAGTGCCGAAACAACTCGTATTCTGTCATGTATTTGAATTGAAAACCAACTTCTTGCTTGGCTGACAAGATTTTGGTGACCGCTTACCCTCATAGTCGTCTATTTGGTTATACTTGTATAAAAGGATACGTTGTATGATTTTTTAACATAACTTGACATGAAACACGAATTTGTCAATTCGATTATCTAAGAGAAGATCCCATTTTGAACAACTTCCTACAGCCAGTTCTTAATCGATTGCTACTTTTAATAATAAAACCAGTTTTTGAAACCTAGCATTGAACCTAACCTGACATTTATCCAATTTTCAATCAGAAAACCCTCTAAACAATTTTTATATTATATTGCTTCACTTTCGCGCTCTCTATCAGAATTGGTTGTCTATTACTTAGTAATTTTATCTCTACCTCTTTTCATCTGTAATTTGAAATACTACTTCTTTCTTTCCTTATCCTTCTCTCATATTATTTCACGTAGAAATAAAGATAAACATATCTTTGTAGGCGTATATCATCAATTCTTGTCATCAAATTGTCATATTTTCACATCGATTGGCTGGCTTCTATATCGATTATATGATAAAGCTACGCATGTCAATTGTGACTATTGTAACTCGTTCATCAACTGTCACATGAGAAATGATCTGATATGACGCAATTTTTGGCGCATACCTCGTCACTACGACAAACCAAATATACATATAATAGCAGAACAATAGGGTAATCTCAAATCACAGATTAAAATTGTTGCTGATCCAAAGACCGTTGCAATGGCAATAGGTATTTGTTATATAGCTTAATTAATGTCGGGGTTATTTATATTGCGAAATAATTGATTATGTTACAAAAGTAAATGTTAAATGGAGTAATCAATAAAAAATTGTTGCTAAGCAATTGCTTCTCATAATCATTATCATGCTTGGAAGCGGCAGAAATTTGTTTCCAAATTTGCCCATTTGTGTCACATCAAGCATGTGACTCTACATTTAAAATATAAAATAAAACTACGTTTTTAATTCACCCGGTAAGATATCATCTTATTTCACGCTAGATAACATGGTTTCGATGCTTCTATTATATATTAGACAAGACACTTAGAGGTCACATCAATTCAGGATTCCACGAATCAGTACTTTAATAACCTTGGACCTTTTAGTGTTTGCTAATTATGAGGTAACACTGATGCTAATTATAAAGTACAAAAAAGTACAAGAAAATTAAAATCATGATCCTTATCCTGTCTGCGGTTGAAATTCAATCATGATTCAATCAAAACATTAATTGGCTTTCCCATTATTGGGATTATTAAATGCATCGTAATGTGTAAAAATTTTATTTATATTTCCATTGCATTTTTTTTTTATAAAATATTAGAATTATGCACTCCTGGTCCGTGGAAACTTTAACCTTTAGTCCTCCGTCCGCATAACATTGCTAAAACTGGGTACAAAGTTTTTGTTTCACATACAAATATATGGATTGATAGTGAGCAAATAATAAATTGAGTGAGGGATTCCTGACAACCCTACGTGTGCTAAGAACGGATAACGCCTGGCGCGGCGCCACGCGCCATGAATCGACGGCGACATGTGTGACTGTTTTAAACTGATAACACAATATATCCATCCAATTGTTATGTCACTACAACAAAGCTATTTCATTCATTTGGGAATCTGTAGTATAGACTCTATACCATAGAGTACAGAGTCCATACTAAAGATCTATTACTCATTTTGTAGTTAAAATGTACTCGTCTTATCTATTATAAGCTAATTTTTAGTTACGACAAATTACTTTATGCTTCCATTTAATTCTTAAGTTTAGTGGATTATTTTTCCATTTTTTTTCTTGTTTTTAAGGAACGCATGCACCAAATTGTATTCTCTTAGGTTCGTTAGTTTAGGTTGTGTAATTACTAATAGACAGTTGATAAAAACTAGGAATTATTTATGTAGGTAGGTGTAATCTGTTGTTGCATTATCTCGCAAACAAAACACGACCTAAGTCATTAAATTATTTTAAAACACCTGTAGTATGGAGGTTACTAAAAAAATCGTGATCTTTGTTATTATTGTTGTGTTAAACTTTTATCAACATGTGCTCTCGTATAAAACGGACGATAAGCAAGTTGAACGTTGGAGGTTATGTCAAGACGAAAAAAACGACTATAAACAGATGTATAATTCGTATTCGCTCGCTATTAAAATAATAATTAATTTAGTTAGCGCTTGGTGCGGGTACACATTCGTGTTCTATTTTTAGATGGTAACATACGGTGACCACACCTTCGTAAGTCGTACGACGAGACTCGCGCCCGGCCCGCTCCAGTCTGCGTCACAACCGTGCCTCCTCTGCTTTAGAAAAATAATATTTTGTTTATGATCACTTGTTTTGTTGTATCTGCATTATTGCATAATTGTAATGAATATAGCACCATATTTTTCAGTATAATGATAATATAGGCTACATTTCATATCGACTTATGAAGAAGAATCGAAAATTGTCGGAACTGTCAAACTGTAACTTAGAATTGTTCGAATTGTATATCTTTTTTATCAATCGTGTCACTGAAATTAAGAAATGTATAACAACTTACTTCATCGTATCGCTAAGGCCAAGAATAGTGACACCAATCCCACGCTTGCATACTAGGGTGTTGTAAGAGGCGTCATGTCACCTGCTTTTACTGATCAACAGTATTAAATATTCAATTATCAATAAGATATTGTTATGGTTATTGACATTGTTATCGTTACCTGAACTGGCCAGCTATTACACTGGCTAGCGTCAGTCGCAAAACGAAACTTCGTGTTCCGGCTAGGGGTTCATAGCCAGCTGTTTTCATCGACAAAGTTCTGTCATGCTATGCTATTCCTGACGTGTATAAGTAATAGTGGGTTTTTGTCTGCTCATAAGCTATATCCATAAAAATTCTTTCCATCCAATCACACCTCTCAATAATGGAACCGTAAACTCGTTCCATATAATAATAACAACCGCAACTCGATCGGAACAATGCAGACATCTGCGATTTCCATAATGTTAAGGTCAAGGCCTTCACGCCGACGCGAAGTACTTATCGGCCTGTGTTCATTCATTGAACAGTCAGCAGTCAGCAGACAATCTAGTTTAGTGACCTTATCGATCAGCGAAAGTAATATATAATAATTTATAGGAATTAAATAGTTTTATGTTAGCAGTGAAAACCTAACAGTGTGATCTCATGAATGAGATTTCCTGCGCGAAATCGAACCCTGCGCGCACCTCTATCTTTCAAAGTTATGTGCCTATTAGAAGTTATTGGGCGAAGGAAAAATGTCGTTAGGAAATCTGCAATTCTTGTAGTTCCCTATAAACTTCTCGAAGGTGTGTGAAGTCTACCAATCTGCAGCTGGCCAGCGTGGCAGTCTAAGTCCTCAATATTTGAGAGGAGACCCGAGTTCAGCAGTGGGACAGCTATGGGTTGACGACGTATATTTTAATAATGACGTATTTTGATGTTAATAACTATTTAATTTCACTCGAGTACCTGTGTTATTCGTTGTTGCGTCTCTTATTGTATAGTTTCTGAACAATTTGACCGATTGAGGTAGTATTTATACAATTGTTAACTTTGTTTTGTCACAGACAATGATACATCCATGTGAGTCTTTACTTGAACCAATAAAAATAGACCAGGTAATAAATGATTTTCTGTCTCAAACTTAACAAACGTCGACTTAATAATATCGACGACGGAAAATAATAATTGTGTAACTTTTTAGCACGCATGAGAGTAACGCTCTTATTGTTCTCTGTATAATGGTGAAACTCATAAATAACTGAACGGATTTTGACGAAAATAGGTAGGCTCAAAGATAGAATAAATTTTTCTCGTGACAATAAGCCGTGAAGGAGGTGACGGTAATTGTTTTAATTTAAGATTAAACTAACTTTAAACCATTAAAATTTGTATGTTTACATCTGGCAGAAGATAAATCAATATTTTTATTAAAGTTTTTAAATTTCGAATTATGTGGGAATGAAAACTGTTCTACATGAAGTCGAGAGCAAAATCTTTAATACCAATAATAAGCAATAATTACGTTATCAATAAATGTACATACATATATAACATCCAGTTCCGGCTCACCTTGTAACATCTATTTCCGTATTTTATGAATTATATTGTTACATACAATTTCATTGAATTATAATTCTTAGGCAGTTTAATGTCGTGTAGTCTACATATCCTACTGTCGTTATATATGTGACTCATCGAATCCAACCCTCGCTTGCTGCTTTGAACGACGGCACAAATTATTAATGGAATGGTTAGTATCGCAAATCATTCAAGCCACATTAAAATACCTTAACAATTTCTTCTATGTCCTTCTTCTGTTTCATTGTAATGGCAGTGGGAAGCCAATGACAGTATGAGATGCTATTTTTAGGACTTTGTCGTTCAACTGTTCCATCATTGAGTTCGAATTTCCTTTCGTAATGTGAGGTGTATTATATCCCTATCATAGGCCTTAGTCCACCAGGCAGCTAAGTGCGGATGGTAGACTTCACAAACCTTAGAACCTTATGGAGAACTCTCGTATGTGTAGGCTGTACAGGTTACCTCACGATGTTTTTATTTAGCAAAGCAAGTTATTCGAACCCAGGACCTCACGCTCGAGAGACCAACGGTTATACCTGCTATCACTGCATTAGCTCTATTATTCATTATCTTAACCCATCACTGTCCACTATTGAGGACGGGTCGCTTCTCTGAATGAGAAGGTTAAGGCCATAGTCCACCACGCTGGCCAAGTGCGGGTTGGCAGACTTCACACACCTTTGAGTTTTGCAAACTCTCCGGCATGCATTTTTCCTCGCGATGTTTTCCTTCATCGTTATAGCGAGTGACATTTAATTGCTTAAAACGCACATAACTTCGAAAGGTCAGAAGTGCGCGCCCTGGGATTCGAAGCCGGACCCCTCGAGTAGGAAGCCGAATTCTTAATCGCTAGGTTATCACCGCTTCGCTCTAAGAAAGAAATATTACGTCCTTGTAATGGTAGTATTCATAATCTTGTTTTGGACTCTGATCGGTCAAGTTAACTGGAATGTTCTGGAATTGTACTCGTATTTATGCAAATTAAGCTAGTCATTAAACACGAGCTAGAAACTTGTTTTGGAGCTCGCAAAAAAAGCAATTAGATAGGTATTTCGTTTGTATAGAGCCAGTTTTATTAATCCAAATACTTAAAAGTAATGTTATATATATTTTTTTTCTAAATTGTGATACAAAATAATTTTATAGCTCGTTGTTATTTTAACGAATCTTTAATAAGCTATAATTACGAGTATGTCAAGTTACAGTCATAACTTTACGTATCAGTATAATATTACTAGGGCCCGCCTATGACTTTGCTCGCGTGCTGTGTTGATAAAAAGTAGTCTGTGTATTATTCCAGAGTATGTCTCTATACCAAATTTTATTGAGATTCGTTGATTTTTGAGTGATGGAGTAACAAACATACAATCTTCCAACCATAATTTCACCCGTTCTCACAAACATTCGCATTTATAATATTAGTAGGATCGAATATATTCTTTATTATTCGTTAAGAATTCGACCGACTCGTGGGGTCCGGGTTCGAATCCCAGGGCGCGAACTTTGAAGTCAACCGCTAATTTATCTAAGGTAAAAAAAACAATAATAAATAAAACGTTAGTATAAGTGTAGCTGTTAATATGTCTATATTAGCATATATATTGTTATTACTTGTATACTTATATTTAAATATTACTTAAGTTATTTTGTTTTTCTTTGCTACATTATAATGAATTATAGCAGTATATATATATGTACATAATTATACCAACCCCGAGAGCTATTGGTCCGCCTACAAAGTGCTCTGTAATTTGGCAGATTAGTTTAAAATAACTATATATAAATTATTATATTAAAAAAAGTACTAAATAAGTTAAGCGAAATTATATCAAGGTTAAAAAATCTAATCTAAATTTAATTTTTTTTTAAAAGTCCTTTGTTCTTAATGTTTTATTAAACAAGAAATCATTATAGACGACGCCAACAGTTTATAAAAGAAAGTACGAGTAGCATTTTGTAAGTATCAATTTGTTGTATCGTACAATTGGGTATTGTATAAGACTTGGTTAAAAGTATGTATGTATGTACCATCAAATATAAGTGCATGCAGGTATAGTGGACGAGGGTTCAACGTACGTCGTCGACCTCGGGCCGCTATTATTGCATTTTCGATCGGTATCGTTACGAATCGACTTTAATAGCTAATTGTCGTGGTTGTAACTCGCAGTGAATCAGCATGTATTCCGTGATTTGTTTTATATATAAAATGTCGTTTCCATGACTTGTCTGGAAGTCTTTGCTTTACCTAGAGTGTCCGAATTGATTTAGCTATCTAAATATACTTTCGTTTTAATTAATTTTAGATGTAAACTTTAGTATATTATTTTTTATTGTTATTGTCACATAGAATTTCCGGTATATGATATTTTTTCTATAATTTATTAATTTTTTTTTAAAGTCGAAAGTGGGTCTTAAGGCGACTTTACAGTTAGCGTTCACGCCAAACGCTAGATCAAAAATGTATGGGAATGATATTTGGTGCAGAAATATATGGCGTCTGTTTTTCCGCAATAAAATTAATACCCATATATTTTTGAATAGGCATATGAGGTCAACAACAACAGAAAAGACATTTGTCTTGAGGCTCTGAACCGCACGTGTTGCCTTTCATATAATTTTGTGTCACGACAAGGAAAAAATTACATTAAATATTATAGAGTTACGTGGGAATGGGACGCAAGATGATGAGTAAAGTGCATCATATCATGAAATGAAAAAGAAGTAGGATATCAGATCAAAAAACAAGAAAAGGAAAGACAAACGATGTAATGAAAGACCTGAGAACAAAATAAAGAAGTTGAAATAGAATTTGATCTGCCTATTGGCGCGTACTGGGATAATTAAATAGAGAAATAAAATTTTATTTTAGATAAAAGATGTTACATTATGTGGAAATAAAAAAACATCAGCTAGCTAATTAACACACGAAGGGTTCCGTGACAAACAAAGCGACTGTCTTATGAAATTCTTACGGGTCCTTATAGAGTTAAAATCCAATCCTACTAATGTTGGTGAGTGTTGATGTTTGTTATTTTCACGCCGAGACTATATGTAGATATGACTGAACGAAATTTGACATAGAGATAGATTATAGACGGGACTAACACATACGCTTCTTTACATGAATGTACCTACCACGCGGGCGAAGCCGCGGGCGGAAACTAGCAATTATTATATAACTGAAACAAAAGTTCATTGCAGTTATTTATTGAGTCGGCTGCATCGACCTCTTTAACGAAAGATAACGCATTTTAAAAATAAACGTATCGTCCACATATATAATTCGCAACTACTGGAGTATTGCCAGAACTCTAGCAAAAATTCTTACTAGGCTGTGCCAGTGTTGCCAGTGCCAACATCTCCCGTATTAGAACAGAACAACTGCATGTTTACAATCAAGTCGAAACGTATAATCGATAATAAACTGATGAATATTGTAAAAGGTCACATTATTTAAGTTATTAAAATAAATATAAACTATAAGTTATTATATAATATGCCTCAATAGTATAAAATGTTTCACAGTAAATAAAGGAAAACAAGATAAAATTAAAATATTTAAAAACACAAGTTTTAATTATCGATCTAGACGTGCTACATTAAAATTAATTTAAAAAAATCAATACAATTTTGTGTTATATTTGACTTACGAGATGAACTTAATCTAGTTTTACTGTTGACTTGTATGTAATAAAATCGAAGAAGTTTATTTTTCTATACCTTGTTTTCAGAATAATAACTTAATTATTCAATGTACGAAGATATCTTAATAAAATTAAATGAAAATTTATGAAATCTCTAAAATTTAACTACTTTTTTTAAATTAGAAAACTATAAACTGACGAGTAGATAAAATCTTGCCTAATATCTTGTCAAATCACTTATGGAACCCAAAAATTCATACTGGTTATTTCCACCTGATTGTGTGTCACAGTGTATTGTATGTCACGACACATTATTCTGTTAATGAGCCAACAGAGTCGTAAATGTATTTAAAAACTCCAAGAATTTTCAGAAGCCGTAGTAATTCATAATTACTCATCCTACTGACCGAGTTCCGGTTTCGTTACGAAAATAGTAATTTTGTGAATTAGCTTTTTATGTTTCTTAATGCGTTTGGGTATTTGAGAAATTACAGGGAGTTGGAATTAGTTTCAAGCCATTAGGGCCAATGCCGATTCCGTCGTTTATAACAGATACATTTGGGTTTCTCCTCACAGTTATGGATGTCTAGGGAATACTACGCTACTTAACTTTTAATTTTATAGCCATCCATGTATATATTTCAATATGTATTACAATTTTTCTGATGTTTACAATTTAGTGGTACACAACATGTACCCTGTAGGGCAGAGCAAAAGTAGAACCACGTGGATTGGTAGAGGAGTTACTCCCAAGTCCCGTGACATTTTGTTTTTGTTTTGATATAGTTCAGAAATCAAACGTCATAAGTCATAACTGAAACAGTGCGTTTGAAGACCTTCAAGAAATTGTAGTGTATTTTTAACCACTCCACCTCTGTTGAAGCACGTGTCGTTGAAGGTAGTAAAGTTTACAAAGTTTTGTTACTTTGTTTACATAGTAAACAAATAACTACCGTGCCTTAGTAGTGGAAAGCTTAGTAACGGTAAACTATGAACTTTCAATACATGGAATGCTGCGTTATGTACGTCTATTCTTGGATTCCAAATAGCAGTAATAGCCTAGTGATTTCCACGTTGGTCTTTTAAATGTATCCTGGGTTCAAATCTTGCGGTAGGGACTTCTAATTTTAAACGTTATGTGCGTATTCTAATACAATAATCTAATATTCTAATACAATCAACTTCTAAGTTGATTGTCATTTGCTACTATTAACGAAAGCATCGGGAGGACCTGAGAGTTCTCCATAAAGTTATCAAAGATATGTGATGTCCACTAATCCGCACTTGGCCAGCGTGGTGGACTATGGCCTGTACCCCTCAAATTTTGAGTGTGTGGAGACAGCGGCCCAGTAGTGGGATAGTTATGGGTTACAATAATGATTCTTGGATTCCGTGTTCGTTTTTTAAACTTTATAAACGTTTTTTAAAAAAGGAGGTTATTAATTCAATAGTTCGTTATGCACCTATGTAATACTTGTATCGATATAGCAGAAATGTAAAATATTAATTTGTAATTTTATTTTTTAATTATTATTATAAAGCTATCTTTACATACTTAAAAAGTTTTTTTACGTGCGTATATTTTTTACTGATTTAAGTACCTAATCCATAAATTTTCTGTGTATTTGAGTGAGACGGTCTCCGGATGATGTCACGGACGTTTTTCGAACTTATTTATTCTTGGTGCATTTATCCAAAGTTTCTGGGTTCGATTCGATATTTGATTTCATTTGTTTATCGTACGTGGTATAAGTGTAAAAATATTTACTAATCTGTAGTATCTTCGTAATATATCTGGTACGAAAATAATGATCAAAATGCAAAAGTTCTAGTTGAATTTACTTCTGCGGCACTTTCAGCGACACTACAAGTACTAATTTATTACAAATGATAAAACTAAAATGTTAATAGGTAAGGGTCTTCTTGTCATTCCGTACCTGTAACCAACGTGTTTAGAAATCCGTTATACCAACAATTTGCAAATGACCTAACTAGAGGCCACAAGCATCATGGCCAAAGCAAATAGGAATAACCGAGTGTAAGGAAGCTTATACATAAACCGTTGACTTGTCCGGAAAGCCGGGACCCGTTATTTACAGTTTTAAAGATGTTTTCTGTGAATTCTATCTCCCAGCTTAGTTATTCAGGTGGCTGTATATTACCAATTTTAATAACGATCGTACTTGCACGTGTGAAAGATTTATAAAGTTTTTCTTACTCGAATGACTAGCTTTCGTTGGCTTTCTCAAAATTACTGTCAAATATTTTAACGTGGGATGATTGAGTGATAATTAATGTAAAACTATATTTTTGCTATAGTCCTTGATCCATCAGAACTACTTTGATGTTATAGATATTTTGTTGTTGATGTTATAGATGTTTTTTCTGTAATTTATAGTAAATTGAGATGACTTTCGAGTAATAGGAAATGATGATACCCGTGACCTAATAAATACAGCATGTGTATATTTTTTGATTTTATACTAATATTTTAATATTTATTTCATTCAGCATTGTTTTAGCATGTACCGTCAGTTTTTTCCATACTAAAGTTGACTAATGGACAATGCCATAAGGTATTATGTTACACCATTTGTTGTTTTTTTATTAAGAGGTGACATAAATATAAATAAATAAATAATTGAAAAATAATTAACGGCATGTGGCAGTCAGGTCGACGCCTGTAATGCATACACTCTCTAACATACAATGAGCTACGTTAAAGTAAAAATGCGATTAATTATCTAAGCGAAAGTAATCTCTATTGTGAAGACATAGGTTTCAAAGTGTAATCTACTTTTGTCCCCCTTGGAACCTTTTGTAGCTGCGTAGTTAAGTCTAGACTCTAGACATAACAAGTTAGCAATTACGGTACGCTTCTACGTAAGTACTATGTACGTAGAAATACAATGCTTACTAATGTTTATTATTATTACTATTTTACAACGTAATCTAAATCTAATAAATATAATAATGTTACGGCAGAGGATTGGGGATAGGAAACGAATAAGGCCGGTTTGTGTAGATGGTCTCTTTATTTAAAATTTACTTCAGGATAACCACAGGCACCAGTCTCTGCACTAATTTCGCCAAACTCGCGCACTGTACTAGCGACACAACACTCGCGTCACTACACTAACGGCACTGTCCTCACGTCAGTATACTCGCGA
>DWJZ01000344.1:0-34607 GCA_018249125.1 Asbolis capucinus
TGTTCAGTAGTGGGGGGATTAGTCGGTTAAATCCATCAAATACAGTGAGTAACGCAAAGGCTAAACACTTTTGCGTCTCAAAGTCAAAGTCTAAGTCAAAGATCGTTTATTGTAGACCATAGGTACATTATTAGTTGACATTATACATATTGGTCGCTTTGTCCTATCTGTCATAGGTATACAATTAAAATAAAAAAAACAGGAATTAGTTAAATAAATGTCTTAAATAAACTCTAAATAAATTATATGTTTAGTAATAAGTTGTCAAAGTTAATTCCAAAATTTATCATTGCAATGTCATTTATATTTGACGGGTCGGTTGGTCTAGTAGTTAGTGAACCTGACTACTACACCGGAGGTCGTGGGTTCGATTCCCACCCAGGTCAACTTTTCTCTGATGAGCAGGAATGTTGGTTCTCTGTGTCTAGGTATGTAATAGAAATGTATATTTAAGTATGTATTTAAAAGTATGTATATATGTATGTTTATCAGCTGTCTGTCCACCATAGTACACGCTAACGCTTAGTTATGTGCCGTGTGTTGTCCAAGATATTTATTTATATGTCACTAACCACAGAAACTTATAAGTAAATTAGTAATATAATATCGCAGTTATATAAGACTATTTGTGTTCTAGAAATTCGTTTATGGAATAGTAACGCTTATTAATTAAGTAATCTTTAAGCTTCTGTTTTAACACATCATAATCTGGAATACTGCGCTTGTTATTTGGTTTTTTATTATAAATTGAAGGAGCCATGCAAAAGATGCTAGTTTTGTACAATGCAGTCTTGCTTGAAATTAAACATAATATGCCTTTTCTCCGCTCTCGTGTCTTAAATTTAAACATACTTATATTCAATTTTACAAATTTTGCACACATACATATAAAGACGTGTAACAGTAAGTAGTTTAGGCATTATAAAAAATTCTTCGCATGAGTTAAGCTTGCTTCTTTTAAGATCGAAGATTTTCTTTGCTAAAAATGCGTTACTTATGTGTGGAATTTCCCAAAAAAATACTCGGTATCTGAACGTCGCTATAACATACACATGGTGAGCAGTCAGCACAGGTTGGATGCTTAAGATTTTGCGTAAATTACGTAATGAAATGAAAATCCACTCATTTCTTTTTTTTTCTATTTGCAGTCCTAGAAATTCTGTTATCAATTTCTTTAAAGTGTGCGCCAAGATCATTTATATTCAAACTCTCATTTTGTAACTATCTTTGTCTGAAATTCATTAATTTCCGTTTATTAACATTGACTATCAAATTATTGTCATTAAACCATGTCATTATCGATGTCAGTGAGTTAATAATTTTACTTTTAATGTCACATGTATTTTCGCCAGTGAATAAAATGGTACTGTCATCAGCGACAGTAGTACCGTCATATCATATGCTGTTATATTAGGGAGATCGTTGGTTAAGGAACAATAAGGCACCTAAACCACTTCCTTGCGGGAGCCCAGTTTCTATATATCTCCAGTCTGATTCATACGTTTTGACTGTTTTTGTAATGTGCATATATGTATTAGTAATCTGTGTAGTTCGATTCCTAATCAATAGATAACATTTGATGACACCGTGTACACTGCCTCTTACACCGTAAGTGTATATTCTGTAACAACATCTTATGATATATGGACAAAGCCTTCCTGATAGCAAAGCCATATTCATTGTTTTGTTTTTTCTAAAACCATATTGTACTTTACATAATATTTTATTAATTTCTAAAAACGAATATAATGACTTATGTACTACTTTTTCAAATATTTTTGCAAATACTATTCAGGCCCGTCTTTTTTGTGCAAGGATTTTATCACTGTTCTCTTTAATATATCAGGAAAAGCTGCAAATTCCAAATAAAGTCAATTAAATAACACAGCACTGGAGATATGATTAAAGATAACAGTTGATCTTCAGTTAAACGTTTTTTCAAACTACATTTGTAAAAGGTATACAAAAAATAAATACAAACTGAATCCGGCTTATTTTATTATTGTTAGATAAGTAACAACCTTTATACTTTTTGTACTATAATTCTGTGTACATCAAAGCGCACTTAGTACTTTCTTTTTCTTTCTCATAAATTGTTCCGATCTTTAAGATTTTTTATTATTTCCAATAAAGCTCCAGTGCCCCTTTCGTATGTATCGTAAATCTTCCTTCGTATCTTGCTAAAAAAGCTTTATAAAACAATAAAAATAAAAGGACTTCTTTACTGAAAATTATATTGTCTTCCTTTAATTTGTAACCACTGTCTAAAACTTAAAAGGGAAAGTCCGTACATGTTTTGTTTATTGTATCGTAATATTTTTGTTAAAACATACAACGACGTAAATTAATCATTTAACATTATGTATGTTATATCTGAGCTACTATAGTGGCACGCATAAGCCACTCTCATTATTATCAGTATTAAAATAACGTTTCAACTTTAATAATAAACATCTACAATTTGCACGCATAACGAGATGTTGACAGACGGTAAAGGTCGCGCCACACTATTCCTATTGCGTGTACATACGTTGCTCCATTCGTAGATCAGTCTGACACCGCCTTAACGGGAGCATGTCTCGACACGTGCGCCCGTGTCCCTGTGTGCGTTTGTTTGTGTGTTAATAGATACAATACATTGTTGTATTAAAAATAATGTAATAGTATATGATGTATGAAATGTAGCTAATAACTGAGTGATGTGTTGTTTACTAAGATGATGAATCGGTCGCCAAGTGAAGGGAAATGGAAATATACTTTTTATTATCTGATTGCGCTGCAAATACTGAAGGTTATGTCATGGCATGTCTGGTTTGTCAGTTTGTATTTAAGTTTGTTTGATAAAGCGACGTATAAATATGTACGTCATATGTTTGTTACTTACTGATGCATGCATGCTACTGGCGAATAAACTGAAAATATGAAATATTTGACGAACTTTAAAAATATTTTACTGCGCTTTTGGTGCGATTCTAATTTTTAAGGAACTTTTAGTTAATCATCTTAAACGCGGAGCTTCAGTAGAGTTAACCAGTAGTAAAACCGATTTTAAAAAGACAGACGCTCGTACCAGAAATCAATATCTCACAGAGTTCTGACCGTACATAGCTTTTCCTGTTCTTCAGTTTATTTTATGTTTATTAAAATTATACTTTCTTCTAACGACTAAATTGTACACGACCTAATGTAATGTGCCACGTATCTAATGCACGTCGCGATACATTTGTTTACCAGTTTTACTAAATATGGTACTAAGATGTACATAGGTCCTAATGTTTCTAACAACAACTTTTTATTTTAACTTTAGCTTTACTACGTTTTTGAATTTCCATCATTTTTATTTTCCCGTATTAAAATATGATACTTCATTAAGTATCATAATTTAATAATGAATGTATAAAATGTAAAAAAGAATTATCTCTTGTTACAACAAGAGATACACCGCAAATTGCGGTACGCAGCAATATCACAAAACCCCATAAGCTTTTGCTAATTATCGTAAACTAGCGGCCCGCTCCGGCTTCGCACGGGTATAAAATATACATATGTATAGTCTATGCCACGCAGTGAAAACAATGATTAAAATCCGACGCACTATATAGGCAAGCGGCACGCCGCCGTGCGGCCGGTAACCCCTCAACCGGCGTGCTCTTGCATTTTAATCTGTAATATCTTCGAAAATATTAATTTAATTTACATTCTATAAACGGCCATATTGGTCTATATTAAATCAACAACGTATTAAAGGTACTTAATTGGATAAGGATTAATGCTGTATTGCTTAAAATTGCTTCGAAAATAAGCCATTATTTTTCGTAAAAAGTAAATGACAAAAAAAATGCTATTGTGGGTTATCTATAAGAGATAAACATATATCGCGAAGTTTTCTGTAGACCTTTTTAAGGTGTACAAATACTTAGTATATTATTTTGATAAATCTCGTAGGGTTCAGCCTGCGTTTGCAATGTAAACAGAAAAAAAAAATTTACAACATCACATTAGAAACCTCAAAAATTACACTATTTCTCTACTCTATATCAAATTTTATTATACATACATATAAACCTTCCTCTTCAATCACTCTATCTATTAAAAACGCATCAAAATCCGTCATGTAGTTTTAAAGATTTAAGCATACATACATACATAGGGACAGACATAGAAAGCGACTTTGTTTTATATTATGTAGTGATACATAAGTATTTACGACTACTTAATATAAGTAAGTAGTATTCTCAGTATCTGGTAATGCGAGCGTTACCACTATCCGTTAGATTCTACCACAAATTACGACAAGGCAAATTTTAGGTATTACTGGAGAACCGGTCGACCGAATATCGACACTAAATTAATATGTCATATGGTTCATTTAAGTTGAGAAATCGTAAAATTGTATGTGTGCGTTAAACACACGTGTCTTACCTATGTATGTATTCGTGCCTAAGATGGGAAACAAAGTTTTTGCTATATGTAAATAGATAAGTTATAGCGGGACGAGGATATATTTGTAATTATATAAATTTAAATTAGTTAAATGTCGTAAGGTTAACTTTCCAATGTCAAGTGAGGGTTACTGGTCTGGATAAACAATTTCATTGGACAGTAACAACACGAAGAAAATGATATCTCCTTAACGAGATATTATTATCTTGACCCGACACTACTTACAACTTTGTTAACAAAATTCATTTACATTCAATTTTCGTTTCAATCGCCTAATTTTTGATATTCCCTAATCTCAGTACCAATACATCAATACTTTATCAGCACTAGTAGGCACGTCTAGTTTCTTCACCGTCTAGAATTAGTCTTCAGTACATCTTAAGACGAGGACCAATTAATTAGTAAAATATGAAGCTGGTTAATCCGGAGCTTAAACTATAATACTCTGGAAAGATTAATTTCAATAAAAACTTAAGAGAAGATTTGAGAAATAAATAGCTGATCTATAAAATATTATAATCTCCGTTGTTTTGTTCCTACAACTTATTTCACGTAAAGAATTGTAGTCATTATTTATGTGTAGTTTAACTGCCGCTACAAGTTACTGGTTAAATAAAATCTAAACGTTGAGCTCTCAACTTCGGGGAAATACTATCTAATTCTTATCTATTTTTCTGTGCGCCGCTTGACAAACGTTTACCCAAAAATTTATTGCTACTCTTGGGTCCTATCTTTTAAAAGCTTTCCATTTTAATGGGGCAAAGAAATGCGAAAAGTTCTATGCGAATCCCAGATTGATTTTCCAAATTCAGACAGCTTTTAAACCTGCAATTTATTAATAAAACGGCAAGCTAATTTAATTTTACTGCATTGTACAAAACAATAATACAAAGCACTTCATTGTACAAAAACAGAAAAACAGAAGAACTGGCTCTCAAGCCCCCAGCCGGAACACGACGAATCGTTTGGAGGCTGATTGAAGCGAGAGGGTGGCTAGCTAGACGGGCTTCACAATAAGATAATAATCCGTTTGTGAAACCTCGCCACCGAGCATACAATACAAAATACAGCATATAAGTACTTAATATCTCAATAGTTTCAAATAAATATATTACTAATAGCAGATATTGAATGGGGAGTTCGTGTAGAGATTTAAATTCATTTTCATAAAGCTTTTCGATATTAATTTGACAAATTAATCGGATTAAGTATTTGTAAAAGGTTTCCCCTCTGGTTGTAGGTGTGCTTGTATCGATGGGTGGGCGGTAAAGGCCACACCGGGCGCACGTGTAAAGGTGGAAGGGTGGGAAATAGTTCGTGTGGGCTCCTGTCTCTCGGAGGACACGGATTTAAAGCAGCTTAATAGGGTTGCATTTAATCCGTGCACTAAGCCGCAGTGGAGCAGTGTGGTACAGTGTGCATTAGGCAGGAATATTAAGTAAGACATTAATGAATTGAGACTTTCTTAATTTTTTTCCGTTAACGATGCTGATGTGGTATTTCAAGTGACTGTAGATTGCCTCATTATTACGTGTATTACGAGTAGTGATGGTACCGGCTAACTGATTCATGCAAAATGATGTTCACTCTTTTTATAACTTGCGTACCCTCCCTTACACCACAAGATAATACTAGAACGTGCATTTATAGCTCGTTTAACATTCCACATACAATTTTGACAAATTTGTATGATAAATATTGTATTAGAATCGTGGCGTACAGGAGCACTCGTTCGGACAAAACAATAACCAATCAACCTTATATTTATTACAAACAACAGAATATTATTTCATTGTCTTCATTTTATTGGACTATATTATTTTGTGATTTTCTAAAGTTACTTTCATGAACGGTCCAAAATTATAACTATTTGGTATTGCAAGCCTGGTTGTGTCTAAAAATTGACAAAGCCCCGTCAACGCACGTCATTTCACTGCCACTATCCTGCTTCTTCCGGGCCGTCATTATTTTAACGTTTTTAATTGAACGGTATCGGGAAACTCCTTTTGTATGACTGCTCTTAAATCTGCCCAAGATCTAAATGGTCGCTCAGTACTCAAGCCTGTTCAACTGTTTCTGTTAGGGACTTTCTCACCACCAGCAACTTCTGTTAAGCCGTTCATTCAATTATCTTTGTATTGTCGTCGATGATCTGAATCCAAGTGCTTACTGAGTAAGTGGGATTTTGACCTCTAGACGGTCATGTGTTCGTGCACTTGATGTTCTTAGCGTCTTTCGGCATTGCACTTATGTTACTTCTTAATATCTTCTAGAGATCCATGCAAAATGAACGACGCAGTCGTCACCGTTTCGTCGTCGATGCCGTTTTTTCGGCAAATGGTCACACTAATGGCACTGTGCACTAACGGCACTGTGCACTAACGGCACTGTGCACTAACGGCACTGTTAACTTTACTTTTTACTTCACTCTCCTGCTCTTCTTTGGTAGTTCTAATCTCTGTGTCTTCTTCCTTCTGGCTTCGCTTAGGTAACTGAACTGTTTGTATCGAGTTTCCGACACATCATTCCAAATCCAAACATTATTTCAAATTTCTCCTGTGCTTCTCACACTTTTTCTGTTTTGTATTTATAAAATATTATAGACCACGAGAGATGTCGGCACACCGTAACATAAACAATCGTTATATCGTCCAAAGCAAATTACATCTGTATTGACTTGTTAGCGTGAGAGAGGGGTCATGGAGCCCTGCGCTTCTGATTGTATTGGATGAGGGAGCTGCGGGGCGTGTAATATTGAATATATTCCCGACTGAGCATGCTGTAAGGGCCATTTCCAGGTATTTCAATTTAGTTTATATAATAAAAAAAAATGATATTTCGATAACGGAACTGATTCTGGTAAATGTGTCTCACTTGGATCCTAGGTTTCAAATCCTGCGACGCACACCTGTTCACATCTCTCGTCATAACCGCAGGCCTCAAGCATACTCCAATGATCGATAGATGGAGACGGACAGACTTCTATAAATACAGTTTGCATAAACAGTGTACAATGGTGTGTACGTGAAGTCGTCCACATTTAACAAGCTAGTAGAACTTAACACCCACCTCAGATATTATTATTCAATCCTGACTCACTTGTGCGTCGTTGATGCCACGATGGTACGCTAACAATGGATACATAAATTGTTACTACAATACTCGTAAACACAAACAAAATACAATTGTTTCTTACTCGTTTAGGTGTTATCTTTTTTATAATATTATTTGTTTTATTTGGGTAACATACAATTTACTTCATTAATAATTAGAGCCTTAAATCCAAGTTTTCAGTGAAATGGCCACTAATACGGCTTCAACCGGTCGTAATGGGAACGTAACTAACGGCGCACTAATGAGCACGGGTCCATCCTCATACTGAGAGTATACTCCTCCACGCTGTTCCATTGCAGATTGGTGGTTATGCCCAACCCAAGTGTCAAAAGGTTTTATTTCGTTGAAAGCCCTCCGATGTGCCTTAACGATTGCTGTGTTAAAATAATTACTGAGACCGACGGTTAATGTGTCCTCTGAAGCATGAAACTGCTCATGAAGTTTTTGCAAGCAGCGTTCACCCGTCCTGCTTCGGACCGCGCCCGATGTTGCGTAACTTTTTCGATAGCCACAAATAAATACTTTAAAATATAAAGATCAGGCAACGAGCACACACGGAATAAATATATGACAGCCGGTTGGTCTAGTGGTTAGTGAACCTGACTACTACACCGAAGGGCGTGGTTTCGATTCCCACCCAGGTCAAACTTTTCTGTGATGAGCAGGAATGTTTGTCTTGTGTGTCTGGGTGTAAATATCTATATAAGTATGTATTGAAGTTAAGTGAGCTTTTAGCTTCTACGATGAAATAAAAAAAATTATTTCAGAAAGAATTTTCATTTCATTTCATTTCAAATATGTGCAATAAAATCTTAGGTGAGAGATTTTCCTGGAAAGCGGATATTGGAAAAGGGGATTTTTCGTTCTTAATATTACGTTACGATAAAAGATTAATGTGAAATGTGGGCAGTTATCCGCAACAGATTTTTATTTCTTGAGTGATATATGTACACAATTCAAGTACTACGATGAACCGGAGTACGAACATTTATACGCACCTAACTGAATATAGGCTCTGACCGGGAATTGAACCTGACAGACATCGGTTTGCAGGCATTCAACTTGCTACAAGACCATAAAACTGTTCTAACTTCAATTAAATGTTACTATTGTTATGATATCCAGCACACTAACAGAGAGTGGCTAACCCAAATGTTGGAAGTTTTTTGTGCCACCCGAAGAGCTCAGACGTGGCGCAACGATTGCAATCTCACGGTTATAACCGGGACCGATGGCTCTCCGAAGCACGGAAGCGCTCATGAAATTTTTGCCACCGTACGATCGAAACAAGCTGCCGGGTTATGAACGCCTCACCTGCTGTTGCCTAACTAGTCATATAACTTAATATCGACGCATGCCGCCGAGTTATAAACACTTCGGCTGTGTAATACCACACACGATATAAGTATTGATCTATTTTAATTGCGTAATTGTGAGCGAATTACGCATACAAATACATAATAATTAAATGTTGGAATGCGGGGAAACTAGAAAATGAAAACAAAACGTAGTAGATCTGGTTCAATGTGCGCGCCGTCGTTTGTTCCACTTATAAATGATAGACAGGCCATGGGTAGTAGTTATCACCACGACCCGTGGATATTAGCAATACCAATAGCGTCACTGTTGCGTTCTTCATTGGAATGCATAATTGTCCCACTACTGGGCTCGGGTCACGTCCCACAATGTGAAAGGTACAGCTCATAGTCCACCACGCTTGTCAAGTGCAGATTCAGTGCACTTCCAAACTTAGTATTTACTTTAACATACTCATTAATGATAATATCTGTTTTGGAAAGATTAAAGAGCAGTCAGTCTCACACGTGCTCGTAGTTGACGGGATAATCGGTGAGGGGTGTTGAACCCTATATTTACCATGTATGTTTTATCATCTGTGATCGTATATTGAAAAAAGTTATGGTTTTCTAGGTCTAACGAAACATCTATGAAAAAAAATCTACTTAAGAACATGTTGTCCACGGGTAACACGAGTTTACAAGGTTGACGTAATAACTTATGCTCTTCTATACCGTACTCGATAAACTACTGTTATGTTTTTACAGTTCCAGAACCAATCATTTAGTTTTTAGAGAAGTCCTGTCTTTAACAATAAATATCAGTTTAAGGTGGATTCATAAATCAAAGACTGATCTTCCTGGAACCATCATTATTTTAATTGACCTATCCAGCGGATACCGACACGATTGGGAGGTTATTTAATTCTATCACTTTCTGACAGCGTTAAATATGTCAATCCATGTTAAATTACATGTTTCAGTGACAAACTCTGCGCTAGAGTGGAGATAGACAGATACACAGATGGAGAAAGAACATGATGTAATTATATAAGTCCCGTATTTACTACCCTTTGTTCATGAACAGGAATCTAATGAGCCAAAACCCAACGGTACAAGTAGGTATCTCAGGGTTCCCGATACACCTTCCAGTTCCAACATTCGATCAGCTCTATGATATCATATCATCACCAGAATTACACATAAATGTCAAGTTTAATGTAGAAACAATAATTATAATTGGGTGAAATAAAGCTTCTTCAATTCAATTACATACAGGTCAAGCTAATATAAAGCTTGCAAAAATAGCATTTTGTGGGATGCTTTTATCGCAGTCTCAGTTTTGGATGTTACATAACAGTATACAGTAAAAAAACGATTTCATGGGTGGTCATTCTAAATAACACAAAAATTCACACAAAATTTCTAATACACCCTTACAGAACAGATTGTATTGTTAAAATTCAACATTTCACATTGGAGACGAACAGCAAAGACTGACAGTGTTAGTGTTTGACACGGTAATGACTGACGTGGGCATTCAAGTGCATTATTTTTATTAAGAGCCTCACGAGATAGACACCCACACTAAAATCGATCAGAAATGATGCTGGCAAACAAGTCCTTAATACCTCACAGTAAAGACTATATTGCATGAAAAGTAATAGTAAGATAAATAATGAATTTTACTATTTTCTAGACAAGTTCTATGTACATATAGTCGTATTTATAGTTTTGTTTATTTTCTTAGGATTTATTTTATGTCCACCATAAAAAGAGGTGTATATTTGTAGCAAAGTATTTTTTTAATTAATCGTTTATGGGAATCTGATCACTTGCAACCGAAACAAACCGCAGAGCCATGAATGCTTCGCCATTTACTCTATAATTATATTAATTATAATATCAGTAAATACAACTTACCGTATTGGTGACATCGAAGGTAATGTGCGGAGAGTCGCAAGATGTTTGTCTTGTCAGTCTTCCGCGGAATGGCGACAACGGGCGGCACGATGGTGGCCAGAACGGAGATGGACTCCTTCAGCTTATTCCGTCTCTGTTTCTCTGCTTGGTTGCGAAGCTCCCGCGGATTGTCCCTAACGAAAATATCAGCCGTTAATTAAATGTTCTGGGGGTCAGCTGCCAAACGACTTCTTCTGACATTAACTCGTCGTAGACATATCGGTAATTTCTTTGGTGATGTTCAACCGTTGATGACCACTTATCATCAGGAGTTTCGTCTCCATATTGGCCAGGTATAAAACTATTAAATAAAGTAAATAATTAACTGACAGATGCATGGTGCACAGACAAGTTCATATTTCCGACGCGGCGCCGCCTGCGTGGTAAGTACGTTGATAGAAAGTAACCCATGTGTTATTCCAGAAACGATCTGTGTGCCATCCATCCTCACAAACTTTCGCAATTATAATGTTAGTTACTTCAGATAGAATCGTTATAGAAAGCTCAGGAAGTCGCAGGCCTTGGGCCTTAATATTGTTTTCATTGCCTCAAATGAACCGGCGCTTACAAACTTCGAAATATTCAACAAATGGTTATTTTAAGTAGGAACAACAATAAACTAGCAACAACGTAACGAGCTACCAAGCCGCATACATGGTGTCAGATCACAGTAATTGTAATGGAATTGGGCACGTAATGAGGCGAGCGGAAACTCATAGGATGAGAAGAGTGATGGATAAGAATGTGGATGGAAGGAAGGGACGTAGACTGTCAAAGAAAAGATGGACAGATTAGGTGAGAGATGATATAAATGACATCCCTTGTCAGTGCTGAGTTCAACGATAGATAGGAAATGATGGAAGAGAATGAACTAGGTTCATACCTTCTCGATACAAATTACATAAATTTAACAATGAAACAATATCAAACACTATCAAAAACATTTAGTGATAAATGTGTGTTTGTGTCTGAGTGTGTTTCCATCGTTAATTCATCATCAGTAGGAAGATTTTTCAATTAAATTGTTGTTTCAGCTGACTCTAAACAAAGTTGCTAAACAGATCAATGCCCTATCTCCTACAATTTTAGAGTCCATAAAACACAAGTACAGAAATAGACATTAATTTTTATAGATTATACAATTTCTAAATAAAATCCGTCGATATAGATAGTTTCTTAGTTAAGGCGGAAACTACCTTCTGTAAGCCGCGACCGATGTGTTGAAACTTCAAACGATTGTGTACGCTAACACTAGTCATAATTTTATTACTGTACAATATTGAGGCGTCTGCCAAATTGCCTCCAGAAATAGGAGGATACTTATATGTGTGATCGTATAGAAGTCGTGAAATATAAGTACAAATGTTACGTATAAGAGTTTCATATGGCACTAGAGTGCGCCCGCGGCTTCACCCGCGTGGCTGTTTATAAAAAGTAGTCTCACACCATAATCTATGAAATTTTCAAAATGTGTTTTTTTTTCTCAATTAAAAGTTTCAGATCTGTTCAGCAGTCTTTGCCTGAAGAAGTAATAAATATTCATTGGATTAATGGATAATTCATATCCATCCATCCTCATTAACTTTCGCGTTTATATTAGTAGTACATATTTTTCCTCATAACTGAGGAGGCCTAAAGTTTACCTCATCATGCTGCTTGATTGGTCTAATCGCTAGTGGTTAGCCCAAGTGTCGAGATGATGAAGTACGGCTCTAGAATTATTTCTCATTGACCATAACATTAGAATATGACGGACTGATTAAAGATAGGAAGAGAGATGAAGCTTGTAGACGTCGAATATTTTGTCGTTTTGATCATCCAACTGAGGGACCGTCCATTGTCCTTGGTTTGCTGCTGATGTGGGGGCGACTTTTATATAATCCCGCGCACGTATAATAGGAACGGATATATATTTCTGATAAATGTACGAATAAAGAATCGTAGCTAAAAACATAAGTAACGGAAAATTTTTACTTTTACAAAAAATTGTAATATATCAGAAACTACAAAACATTGCTGAATATATATATATATATAAATGGCGGTGAAATCGATATAGGAGCTCGTCGTCCTCTATCCACGTATATATATAATGCATAGATTCTTTTAAAAAATGTTTTGGACTTAATTAAACAAAAAAAATAATTAAATATTGGCTTGACGGCCACTGCAATTAATGTTTTCTGTTAATGTTTCAAAGATAATATAGGATTCTAAGGGTAACATTTTTTTTCGGCTCAGTAGTTTCATCGGGTCAAACACACGAATACGAAATTTTTCCTCTTTGTAATATTATTATAGACGTCACGCACGCACACATGTGCCACATTACCATTTATAACACTCTTAAACATAATTTTTCGTACAAAAAAACTAAATTTACAATACCCACAATACGTTGGCAAATTGTTTTGTCTGTTTACACGATAATCCGTGATATTTGCATCAGTTTGAGCTAAAGTGCAGACTTCGGGGCGCACTCTCGGCCGTAGTGGCAAATTGTTATCTTTTTTGGGGTGTAAAGACCCCAATCCAAAAGCTCCGCACTAACTACCCCTCTGACGCGCTCCGTCGAACCTCTACCGTACCTATGACAACAGATCCCTTCTAATGGAGGGTGGTATTTTGTGGCTGCTTTAATCCGGTACTAATATTATACAGATGTCGGTCACTCTAATATAGATAACGTATCTCTTTACACCCGAATATATTGTATCACCTTGCATTAGGTCCACCTGCTACTTAAGTAATTGTCGTATAATTACCACTTTGTCTTATTAGAAATGTTCATAGCCCGATGCCTGTTTCCACTGTAAGCGATCGAATAAGTTGAGCAACAGCGGACCTGATTGTTGTCGTTGTCTGATGACTGTCGTTAATCCTCAGAGGCTTTCGGGCGGCAATAAAACTTCCGTCACTTGGTTTGGCCACTAACCCCTCCACTAACTTCGTGGCTGTATATGCTCTAGACCTCCTCAGTATGAGGAGATACCCGTACCCTGCTTTTTAATGATTAAAATTATTTCACATAAAATAAATTACATACATACATTATGCAATAAAAAAGCAATATCCAAGCATTATATAAAAAAAGAAGAAAAACTTAAATTTAGGACATGACCTACAATATCTCGGAGACGACAAACACTTGTTGTACATTGGAGTGAAATTAATATGTAGATCTTTCGGTCAGATCTACGGTCGGTGGCTCGCTATTCATGGAACTTATTTTTTACTTTCTATAAATTTGGTGCTCGACCAAAACGTCCTGTGTAGTCCCCACAAAGCATTACCTGGTCCGTATATTCTGGTCAGCCATTGTTGGGTAAATATATACATCATTTTGAATTTATATTCCCTTTAGTAGCTTTTAATCCATCCATTAACCATTGTCGGCCGTATGTGAATACGATGCTAAAGAAAAAGTATATTTATAATTAATATATTTAATTTTTTTAACACAGTTTCAGTACATAACTTTGTTTGACTTTATTTTTTTTTTAAGTTTTTTTTTATTATTAATTAATATTCTTCTATTTAGAGACATTTCAATATACAGTTGCCACACTTGTTAAAAGAACCAAAGGTTTTTTGACACGTGTGGCAACAATATAAAATAAAATTTGGAGAATTAAATTGTATTTAAAGTACATATTATGTATATATTGAATAAAAAATAATTTCATTATTTTTAAACACATTTTAATTCCGAGGATTATTTTTCTATATATACATATATTTAGCGAAATATTTGCAATCAATATCAATGAATATTTGCATATAATTTGAAGGCCGGGTTAAACTGTCAATCTATCATATTGTCATTCGCTTTGTTTCTATCATCGTGAATACTGTCTCTCCAAGTCAGTGGGCTATTATTGCTATTACTCTACAACTTCGCTTCGAAAATGGATATACTTCTTCTCATTGGATTGATGGATACCTGCGCACTTCTCTGGATACCGAAAACAATCCTACCATTGACTATGGCTCGAACATGGACATCGACCCAGCTAGTCGTCTGCGCACAGACCCATAAGAGGCGATACTTGAACGGAAGGTTGAATAACCTTCCGTTGAAAATCTGGTAAAGGAACAGTTACCGACAGTTCGATGTTTAAATTGCGGTACAGATGTCACGCATAGAAGGAAACATACATATTCTGGGACTAGTGCAAGTTGCATTCGTAATAACGCAATGGATTGGTCCACTGCAGGTAGTCAGGCATTTCATTTTACTTACTTGTGTTTGTAGAAAAATTACCCTTGTATTTATTATTACTAATAATACCTAATATTTTTTTAATTTTATTAATAATCCAATCCTAACTTTCTATTTTCTAAGTTATGTCAACTTTTTCTACCAAGTATGTGCTTACTCATTTTAAGAGTTTCCTAAAATAATCTTAAACCGATGTCAAGAAGAATTCAGTAATTCTGTTAATAAGTACACTCGTTTAAATATATTTAAACTATATTGTATATACATATATGTTTTATAATCATACCGCTTGTACTAGAGAAAGGATATGGAGATGTAGCTTACATTCAGCTTAAAAATATTTTGTTCCAGATGCGAGATTCAGATCAAATCTGCCATCCTTGCTTGCAACGAAGTGACAGGGCTGTGTGCAGTCTATCAGCTGTAACTCCAGAACCAACATCGCAAGAGATGATAACTCTTTCTAACATAAAAAGAGCTCCAGGTAACCAAGCCCCATGTTTTTTCCAGAATGCGGTTCAGTGGAAAGATTGACTGTTCCTAAATGGCTGAGACTAAAATGATTCACTGAATTTAAATATTACGTACCTGCTACATGGAGAATATGTTGTTATCATCTACGTAATGACTAGGAAGAATTAACTACTATATCTGATCCTATCCACCGTTTTTCTGCAAAGCACATTGAAGACTTTGCAACGATTATAAATGAAAAACGACATTGGATTTTTCAAATCTTGATGCAATGTCTGATGATACATTATATTATATTTAAGTAAGTAATTGAGAAGTTATAAGAAAGGTCAATTGGTACTCGTAACTTATTTATTGGAGTTGTGAACAGGAGATACCCATAAACGAATTTCTGTATTAGTAAAGGTACCTCGCACAACATGAATGCGGCTGATGAATACTGCTCGTAGAATTCTAGAGGAAGATTTTATTTCTAGGCATTTAGGTATTCATCACATTACAAGAAATGATATTGCATCATGGAATATTATAATTGCAAATGGATTGTTCGGTGGTAATAATAGAAGGCCAGTTGTAATTATTGATGGCACATATTAATTTGTATATACAAAAAAGTTCGATAGCAAAGGGACACACATTCTTTGCACAAATATAGGAACCTCATGAAACCCTATGTAATAGTATGTTCTGATGGATACATTGTAGATGTATTGGGCCCCTATCCAGCCAGCAGGTCTGATGCTAACCTAATGATAGATAAATTTAATGATGAGTCTAGACCATTACGTAAATTTTTTCAACCTGGTGATTTTTTTATTCTGGATAGGGGTTTTAGAGACTATGTGCCTATGATGCGAGAGTTAAATTATTCGGATACAGAGTTCGGATAAAGAGGATTAAAACGAAAATGAAACCCAGTTATCAACGCTTGCAGCTTACTATTCAAGAACAGTTACTATATATAGATAGATGGGTTGTAGAAGCTGTTAATGCTTCTCCTACTACACGATTTTCTTAATAGAACTTCGAAAAGTGCAATTACTCATGAGAATAATGGAAAGGGAGGATGCTGGACATAATTAACCCTAAACTGAATACTAACAATGAACTTGCAGATTTTGTGGAAAGAAATAATTAAAATCGAAGGCGGCCACCGTTTTTAAACATAAGTGTTAACACACACAATGTATCCTTTCCAAGACAAGAATACAATGAATTAATATTATTTTCATGTGGCACATATACTAAAGCATGCTAGATCATAGTATGGGAAACATGTAAGAAATTATGGTTTCTTTATTATAAAGGTACAAAGGTATATAGCCTGCAACCTACTCGAAGGGTTTTTGGCCAAAAAATGTAAAATAATTGCGCACTAAAATACAAAGTCCCCATATAAGCTGGAAATTATATTTTATTTATATATTATAATAACGAAAATGTAAATGGATTAGAAGCTATTAAATATTACTGTTGCAATTGTATAGTTGACCGAAGTACGTTGGGTTGCTGTGCCCATGACTTTATTATGGTTTTTAGGCTGGACAAGGTATCAAAGTAACATACGTCCATCTTCTCAGTTCTTAGACAACATATTATTAACAATTGAATCAGAATAATAAAATAATTGAAAAAAACAGTTATCTTATTTTAAATACCTATACATATGTAATCAAATACAAAAGTATTAGTATTTTCTTGTTATAATTTATATAAGCTTTAATATCTATAAAATATTGTTGCATATTGCTTATGACCAATAACAGCCGAAACGCCCATACAAAGTGGAAATTGTCCTGTCTTCAGTTACTTTAAATTTCATACCAAATTAGGTTTTTTTCACTACAACAAATACAGTTTCTTTATATTTTCTATATTTGTTATTACTACTGATAACATCTTGAATGACAATTCGTCAATAACAAAAATCCCGTGATCAAAGCACTGAGAGCACCTTGCTTTGAAATCTTCAGTGGCCTCAGTGCAAAGATAGCGACGATTTATAATTGATGTCATAGATTTTTATATGATACTGCGGCAATATAGTTTTAGTTATAACGGGAAAAAAAAATCTCCCCAGTAAAAGCACTGAACAGAGGTCCTAGTGCATTTTGGAGCGTGGCCATTTTATATTATGAAATTTGAAATCTCCTAAGAGTTCCAAATACAATTCTCTATTGTGTGTGAAATCTAGCAATTCACAATGGCCGAGCATTGTGGACTATGACGTACATAATCCCTCATATTGTGAGAGGGAACCGAGTAGTGGGACAGTTATATGTAGATTGCAATTACTGTTTCAAACTAAGGCGCTGTCCATTGAAAAGGATCAAAGGTCGACTTGTCATTGTGAATGTTACTATGGTAAGGTACGAAGCTGTCGTTATAACTATTATTATTTGACATAAAATGACGACAATACGTTATAAGCTTATGATAAAATGATCAAAGACAAAGTATATCTGGAATGAAAAGTATACATTGACTATGACGGGATACAAACGGAAAAGCTGTGATAGCCTACTCGGTTAGTCCGGGTTTGAATCTCAGGGCATTTTGGCTTTTCGGAATTATGTGCGTTTTAAACATTTAATTGTCACTCGCTATAACGGTGAAGAAAACCATCGTGAGGAAACCTGCATGCTGGGGAGTTTACAAAACTCAGGTGTGTGAAGTCTGTCAATCCGCACTTCGTCCTCCTTTAGAATCATCCATCGATCATTATTTAATACTTACCAATTTTAATATCAACAAAACATTAATTTTGGTATACTTACTTTATTAAACAGTCTTATTAAGAATAAACTACCGAAATGGTCCAATAATTCATCGTATGCTTACAGATGACTTCTATAACAATAAATACAAACAAAAAGTTTGATGTATCTGGGAGATCCTCAACAACAGATATGTGTAGGTATAGCAGGTGAAGCACATCGCGTACTGGTCAAAGTCACTTGGCCAAGTTTTTAGAAAATATTGAATGCCGAGGCTATTGCCGGAGACGTCGCTTCGTGCAGGTTGTTTTGACGTTTCATTACATTGACAGCCGAATGGGAAAATATATATTGAGTAAATAAAAATAAAATATCAGCCGAATGCGTAAATAAATATATATTTTTTTAAATTAAACTTGCAGTGTATGTTTGTATATTCGGTTATATTTGGTTATTACGCGTCATATCTTATAAGCTTAATTAGACCCATTTCCCCCACGGAGCTGAAATTTTACATGAAGTTTCCATCCTGATGACAATGCATTTTTACTATAAGCATGACCTGACACTACGTTAAGGATTGGTTCCAGACAAGGGAACTCCTCAATGGTTAACAATAGAGTTATGAAATTGTATGTGTATTACGGATGTATAATGAAAAAATGTGTTTTGAAATATTTTAATAAACCTTGTTTAGCAGTGAGGTGAGGTATTTCCAACCTACTTATTGCAATCTTTTAATGTGTTGTGTGTATGAAAGAGACGAATGGATTTTCAGTGTTGCGTATACAAAATGTCGTCACCATATTTATACTACGCACGGGCACGGGTTGCACCCGAGTACTTTCAGGCTAGGTATCAAATATTTTTTGTTTTTCTAGTAGATAACGTAAATCATAGAGAAAATAAATAATATGTTTTTTCGTCTAGGACAGCAAACCAATTCGAGACAACCGCCGGCGAGGAAAAGGCTATTAAAATAATGAAATTATTGTGCTTACGATATTCACTTTTAAAATATCTGTCGGATAGCAGGCGAGCAGGAACAGTAGTAGGCGTAAATAAATATTAAGAAACTAAATAAGTTAAAATAATAATCCTTAATATATATTATGTTAAACAGAAAAAAGAAATTATTAATATGCGGCTGATACTAGTAAACTCATCATTGCTTACAACGGAACAAGAAATATTACTGATCTTCAGAAAAGTCTTGTACATTTACTACATGGTAAATGAATGTGTTCATTGGAGACTAAAATTGTTTTGGTGTACTGTTTGTTAGAAATAAACATGACCGGACTGCATTAGGCTCGGGCCACATGGAAAATATTTAATTTAAGTTCACCTATGTTTATTATTTTTAGTTATTAGCTACTTTTATAGCTATTTAGGAAAAGCTTGATTATATGTAAATTAATAAAACATTAAAAGCTATCTTCATTATAATATTTTATGTACTTTTCCGATGTTTTGATAGGTTAAGCAAGTTTAAAAAAAACCGTTGTTGTCTGGTTTGTTACGTTGTAAGGTATTTTACTTTAATATAGACTAAAACAAAGAAATTTATATTCATCAATTTTATTCATAAGAAAAAATAACAAAATAGACTTGGTACGTTCTACCAATTACAGTGAGAACAACTTATAGTAATTTCTCAAAATATATAACAAAAAATAACCTACTTTTTGTACTTCATAAGTTTTAACAAATGCTCTTGCAGTAGAAACAAAAAATATAAAAATATATTATCACATTTTAATAACACCGGCCTCTATAAGACTTTGGTGACGTAGGAAACTGAGATTCAAACTTAATTCAAATGTTTTCTAAAACATATTTTACATATAAAACTTAAGACTCATAGTACTTAAACACTTATAGTATCTACCTACCTTATTCTTAAACACTCATAGAACCTACTTCTTAAAGTTAATGTTAGGTGGTCAGGTTTGACAAAGTCCTTAAATACTATAGAAATGCATTAAGTCACGCTGCACTCAGAAACATTAATATTTCCTCACCTCCATCCTTACTACAGACTCTCCACACAAATCCTGTACTAAGGAGCATTTTAACAATCATTAGCCACTCTGAGTGAAGCAAAATAATTGTTCGGTAACATAATTGTAAATAAGAACTATTTCAAATAGTCTTATAGCAAACATTAATGGGAAAAAATGAATTCATAATGAAGATGATTTTATGTTGTGCACAAGTCGTAAAGTGTCGAAAGTACACCGTAAATAAGTTTTTGCTGAAGCTACATACATTGGCTGTTATTCTAATAAAATTTATATAAATAAATAACGTTGTTTACATAATAAGTTGTTCAGGATTTGGGTGTAAAAATAATTGTAAACCTAATTTTTTGTACCCGTAGAAATTGTTTATCCAGTAAAAATCTTGATTCTTCTAGTAACAATAAGCTTATTGAGTGACGTCTGTAGTCGCTAGGGAATTATATTTTCTATCTGTAGTTAATATAACTTTTATTGGCTCATTTAAAATTCTTTGAACCCCTTCAATCAATGAATATTACTTATGCCCACGGCTTAATTTAAACAGCAAAAACGTTAGCGTCATCTTCATTACAAAATTCATTCTCTGCCATAAACTTAACACATATTACACATTTTTTTATGGCTACGGATCACTCGCATTGCTTTACGCTTTTATTCGCTAAACATTAATTCAAATAATATCGCAAATAATTTTCCATTCGCGTATGTTTTTAAACGCTCACACCAAAGGAGTAGATGCTTTGAAATTTATGTAGCACTGTTTGTCCTTTTCATGTATTCTCTCTCACTTACACTATGTTTGACAAAGAGTACCCGTTTCATGCAATAGGTTATATTGTTGTTCTGTACTTTTCCTTAATATTTACTCGTACTTAGAAAACTAAACACTATTCAAAGCCATTTTGACTACAACATAGACATCGACTACCATATATACCACGCATATGTACTAATCAATTTTTAATATAAAACTTTGTACGGTAAGTGACAAATCATTTGCAAAACGACATACACTATTACAAAAAGTGCACTGACATAAATAGTCATTAACTCTTAATACATGTATGTAATAGTATGTAATTAGTAAAGGTCCAGGAGGATTACCACTGCGGTATGTGCGTAATTATATTTGGTTGAGCCAGAACTCCGGGTCGTCCTGGTCTGTCACAGAACGACGGCAGAGGAGCAGCCCGGGGTTACAGGAGGTAGCCGAATCGCTGAAACAATACGTGTCATCTTTAAATTGACTACAGGCCACATATATTTACTAAAAATATTTAATCTAATAGATACAAAAGTCATACGTTTCAAACTACTTAAGAAATGAACAACAGAAAATGTAGTTGATAAAAATAAATAAATTCACTAAAATGTTGATGCACCATATTAATTTATTTATTAATATGTTGTTTGTATAACACTGGAAATAGTAACAATTTAAATATGAGCTTGACTAAAATAAAAACCAATCCATTTAAATTTTACGTTCCTTACGCGCAACGCCATCTCGTGAACAAGCGCGGAGGTAGCATAGCTACAGCAGTACATCCTAGCAAGTTCGCCTGGGTCTAATTTCACCCTCATCACGATCTTCCAAAAAGAACATTAAATGGTGTCTTGTTAAGCACTTATTATTTGAAACAACAAACACAAGAATTTAGAACAAAATATAAAACAAATTATAATTACGAGTACGATATCTCGGAATCCTATAGTTCAATGTAACGCGACGACACTGTTACGAGAACAGTGTTGTAATTGAGTGTGCATGTAACGACGCAAAAATTTAATTTTTTGAAAATAGAACTGTATATTTTGCCCTTATTCTAAGGCTCAATAGATAAAAATAGAGTTGAGACTGTGGCAGCGAAGTTACGAGTCAGCCACCACACAAGCCATCAACTTATTTTACTAATAACATAATTGACGATATACTACGTCATCTATGTATGTATGTATGTTAAATGTAAACATTCAAATAACAAACATTAATCTGTTACATACTTGCCTACCCCACCTGGAAATCAAGACAACTACTACCATTAAGTGTCTTAGTGTTTTGTTTTTAGGAATAAAGTGTGATTAGTTCGTTGGTAATTCAACGAAGTTGCTTAAAGGTCTATTCATACGAACACTATTATTTATTTTGTCAATAATTTTTTTGGGAGGCGACATCTTCTTGGTCGAAATTCGTAACATGAAAATCATAACCATTTCATTTGAAAGAGTAGTCACAATTGTTGAAATAAAAATAAAGCAGAATATATAATTTAAAAACGTATTAGAAGAAATTAGCAGATAGAAAAATTATGCATAATTGAATTTCAATGTGAGCACGATCAAAAAAACAATACTTGTGAAATGATTTTGTTAAATTCTGGTGTATATTTTACATGTGCGTTGTGCAACTAATAAGTGTTATCCGTATACACGCTAACATAGTGAAGGACTTGATACGGCAAGCGGACAAGGAGCGCGGACGTGACACTGCGTCTCGCAAAACGTATGACGTTCTAGAACTAATAACAACCACCCGTAGTTGTGTGTCGATGTCGTAGTCACTTGGTCAGTAAGTATTCCCAATCAGATGCTACACAACGACATTCATCCGAAAGTCGTTCGACATTGAAATTTCAACTGTACGCCTACCGAGTTAAAGTTCTATTAAAGCGCAATTAATATAAATGTGAGTAACAAATTCGAGCTGGACTGTAATTGAACTACTTCTAAACTTGAACAACTTTGAAACGAACAACTTTGCCCGTGCGCCCTGTCCGAGCGTAAGGATTAAATAATAAGACTTTCTAAACGTATGAAATATTATAATAATAAACATACAATACATATTTTTGATACATATCTACACATACACAAAGTACCTTCTAGGAATACAAGCAGTCCAATAACATCACATAATATCGTGGTCGGACCATATCGACGCAGTCAGCCACCGCTGCCGATACACACTGGGACGTGGCGTCCGTCTCACTCAACACTCCGCACTCATCACCGGTGAACTGATTTTACCATATCTACTTATATATATACAAAAACTAGTATTATTTAACATACACCATCTTAGTATTATCTTAACTACGATAATTGTATATGTTTGACATACAACCTATGTATGTATGTCTTAATAAACTTATGATAAAAAAATAATTCGAGGTTCAAAAATACAATATTTTGCAATTTGCAAAGTGTTCCTATATTTATCATCATGTACTGGTTCCTCGAAAATCAAATCACTCGATGTTTGTAACAGTTTTAGATATTAATTCTCATTAGTAATATATTCACTAAGCATGTGAAAAGCAATATAAAAATATTAAGAAATCCGACGTACGTTATATTTACTGTGAATACATATAACTTATGTACATTTTTATACTCCTATCCACATAGTACGCAATAAATCGGTACAGGCATAGATGTCGATTTGTGCCAAAGTTATAAGGCAAAAATCACAGCGGTTATTGAAAGTGACACCGGGTCTATTAGGGTTGGATATTGATTAAAATTATTAACAATTATTTACTACGCCTTTTTCCGGCTTCTACTTTGAGTAAATTTGTGAAATGTATGTTATTATTTACTTACCTACGTTTAATTCTTTCAGTGAATAACCGACATAAAATTACGTCGACAAGTAATCGGAACGTCACTAACGTAGTCCAAGTCATAACTTAAAAACTACTCGTCAGGTATATTGTTTCATGGAAAAACTTAACAAGACATCTTTTGAAAAGAAAAAGTATCATCAAAAATATCACCAACAAGTCATAATAATATGCTTTATGTATGGACATATGTATATCCAGTTGAGGGAAGGAACATAAAAAAGAAAATGATATATAATGAGTTTAAACTTTGAATAGGAATGTTTTGTCCCCATCTTGTGACGATCTTTGTCATATCTTTTTAAGGTAGGGTTCGCAAAAAAGAAATTAAAGAAAAAGTAAAAACACTTAAAAGTAATAATATTTTTTGGACAAAATACTACAATTTCAACTTTCAATGATTATTGGTGAGATGTTTGAAAAATGTTTAATTGTTTATTTAGCACAAACGTTAATAATATTTCATAGGGGCAGCAACATTTAGATAATAATGACGATAATAACAACTTTTCGGACGCTAGTGAAACGAGTGGACTTGCAGAACTGAATTAAGATTAAAATATTATGTTGTACTAATTTAAATATCGAGTCAAATCACTTTACTGAACACACTTTTAAGTAAAATTTGTGTCTATTTTATTTCTCTTTGTCTTTTTACCAACCCTTCCTTTTTGTACCTTTGTTGTTGTCGTGTTCCACCAGCCATAAGGTTATAAATTAGTACATTAATAACGTTAAAACAATTCCATTCAAAGTTTAAAGGCATTGTGCAGAAGAATATTTAACTTTTAAATTGTCAAATTAATCTACAATAAGGAATGTTTTGTTTTAAACATATGTGTTGAGTAGTCTCATATTTATATAAACATATTTGTCTCGCGGCTTCTTCTCCTCGTTATTCTAATATATATGAAATTCTAAATTTACTGTGGCGGTTTCACTTTTTCGTTTAGAGATTTGAAGAACGTAGTATTTTTTTCTAAGTTTTTCTGAGTTAAGTGATTTTTAAATGATGTCAAGAAAGTGTAAACATTCTTCTAAACTAAAATATAGTGTTATATATTGTAACATGATAAACAAAGCGCAAAAAAGAACTAGACGTAAAATAAACATACTTTACATAAGTGTCATGTATCATCTGTCCTCTTCGGCAGCGCAGTTCAGCCCGGCCCCCTGTCATTACTACTGGATCCAATATCACCGCGTTAACATATGTATATCGTTACCCACGATAGCTAACACAATGTACGGTGAGTCGAGTTAAATTGACATACATACACTAGCGCAGGGCTATGTGTAAGCGTAATTTATTTTAAGACTTAGTTGCGGAAATTGAAGTATAGACTGTCTTAAAGCTGCTTTCAGAATCAATAAAGTTAATCAACGTAGATGCCAATCTCCAGGCTACATCTCTAGAGACAGCGGCGGTCAGTAGGGCATCCCCATTTATAAACTCAGTTCTATCTAGCTTACCTTTTACTATAGAGAAAATATAACATCGGAGATAAAACCAACTACAAACTTTAAGAACTAAGCAAATACGTCAGGACTCACACGGTCATCTGGCCCCATAGATAAATGTATTTTCTATTTTCGTTAGTTCCAGGCATGACCGCTAACAGAAAAGGCATTTGTTACAGAACAATAATTCCTGCTCATCACCAAAACTTTGTTTTGGTGGGGAACGAAGCCAGTCACTCCAGTTTAGTAATCAGGTTTACTAAACGCTGGCCATTAATTCTAAAGTAAAAATAAGTGTTATAGTCAAACAGTAATTAGGTATTATAATACATCTCCTTATGGATCTAGGAGGACATAACCCATTACCTTGTATATTTAGTGTCCATAAGACACAAGGAATTATTTTAATGTAAGATAAATATATTGATATTAAAATTAAGGTAGAAGCTTTAAGGTATCGGGCAGTCCTCTACCTGAGCCGTCTTCATCACACTGCCCCGTCCATATGTCACAGAGCTCTATTTCTAGGACACTTGAACATTTTAACTAAGAACTCAAACTGCATTTTTAATACGATATAAGAATAAATGAAGTAACGCTGTAATTATAAAGTGAAGAAGAAGTCACAAAAAAGCTCCTCATGCCAACCTTTAAGAGAAAATATTCTTGATGATCGGTTCCAGATGCGAATATTCATTGAATCTATCTATTACATTTCAAAGCATCCTTTTCAATTTTCTTAGTAAACCTCAGTCACATACATCCTGAACTTTCAATTATGTACGGATTGTATTAATTGGTACAATAATGAAAACGCCCAAAGCTAGCTACAAGCTAGTACAATTACTATGGGGGTGAGGAGAGGTGGTCGGATATTCATGGAGTAGCAAGTGTATGTAGATCGAATGACAAATATTACCATAGTCCGATGAGGAATAAAAGTCGATACCAGAAAATATACCAACTGCCTAGCTTCGGTGCATATTTGTTAACATTGGCTTTAGACCTGTAGAAATAAGACAAGGTAACATATAAACATTATTCGATTTTTTTTTATATAGCATTAGTAACTGCCCTCATTTTCGAGATGAAAAAAGTATGTATAAAATTGAAAACACTACGATTCCATCATCACCTTTTTCTTTAAAAAGCGATTAACCTATGTTACTCCCAAGTTACAAATACTATAGACATTAGTGCAGTATATCAATCAGCCTAGTGTATTAATGCACTCGAGTTTCACGCGACCTTTTCTAATTTATTCATTATTGCGGGAAAAATACAAAACAATATTTCCCTTTTAATATTCGACATTTTTAATTTGTTTATTACGACGAAAATATTAACAAATCTTTCTACAAAATGGCCACTTGTCATATTTTTCGTTGGTATATACGAGCAGCTGTCAAATGAAGCATGAAGGAAAAAAAAGAAAACTAAATAACAATAAAAAAAACTGTATAATGCTATTAACTTAAGAACGATTTGTGGGCACACATTACATTTCAGAATGTTGTACGACTTTAACTTGGTTGGGTTATAGTATTCACATGTTAGACGGGTTTCACATAAAACAAGTATAAAACGATGAAATTAAACCCCCTTCACGAGTGAATGTGTTTAAAACGCATGTGGCCTACATTTCATTGAACATATTTTAATTTTAATCCAATTCATCCGGATCTTGAATATTCGCTCGCGGTTCTGATTCTATTAATGTTGCTTGCATTCATTATATTACCAGAGTGACTAGCGACTCACTTCTAACATATTTAAAAATGAAGACAATGTAACTACATTAACTTCATTTCATTCATAACTACGTATTTCAATTTACTATTAATAGTATTTTCCTGGTACATGTACAGTTTGCGAAAAAAAGGAGTGGTATAAATATTTTTGTTTCGAAGCAAACGGAGAATGTTACTAGTAACATTACCTATAAGGGAATTCAATGGGAATTATTGTAATCAGTAGAAAATTGTTCTGTTAAGGAACCTGTACATTACGAGGCACCATAATGTTTCCCAAGTTATCGTGAACACTGTCTCCCTGCTATACATGTCAACAATCGAGAAATTTTGTAAAAAAACGTTGCACGTTTTGCCTAAAGGAAGCCACTTCACGAAAAATGTACTTGATAGTAATCATGTGAACAAAATGTAAAGGGGACCCCGGGCTATAATGTATGGGAACAGCCGACGCCTTGAACTATTCCAAATAACACAGCCTAAAACTGCACATGAAAGTCTTTATACACACATATACAAGAGATGTAAAATTGGTGACGTCACACTTTATGAGCACTGCAGTCTCGTACACACACAAAAAAATATTGCAAGATGTATTCAATTTTACACCTTAAAATATTTATTAGTGAAGGGGAGTGCCTTTTTTGATTGTGTAGTAATAACGATTACAGGATCATAGATGGTTGTGATGCTCAAAACATCACTTTTAGCGACGGCCCTTATTATCTAAATAAACTAATAAATTAGATCACTTCAAATACTTTCAAGCTACATGTATTAAAGACACTTTGATTGATATCGACATTATAATTCGGGAGGAGCTTCGATTACTTTGAAACGATGAAAGACGAATCAACTTGGACCGTATTCCGTTGAGATAAAGACCATAGTGGCATCAAAGGGATTATTTATTTACATTGTTAGCATACCACGGGAGCGTTCGCGCATATTACACGTCATTGTGATACATGCCTACGTACTACGAAGTGAATCTGAAAGTAGTGTTTTAGTACTAATGTCTCTTTATACTTAAAGTCTACAGTTTCATGATCAATAGTCCTAATGAGCATGGTTTTCATATACACTTACGACGGAACCAGAACCGACGGCTCTACGTGCCCTCCGAAGCACGGAAGCGTTCGTGAAATTTTTGCCACTGGCGGTCACCCATCCTCCTACCGACCGCGTCCGCTGTTGCTTAACTTAGGTGAGGTAGGTTAGTTATGAGAACAGACCCTTTTACTTATAAATTACTAGTTTCCGCCCCCGACTTCGCCCGCGGTACATACGTTAATATGAACTACGTGTTTTTCCACTAATATATTAAATCCTACTAATATAATAAATGCGAAAGTGGTGATGATGGATGGATATTTGACTACTGAAAGCATCAGAATGAAATTTGGTATAGAGATACATAGATTGTAGTGTAATATAAAACAAAGGCAACTTTTTAGTAACATAGGTACAACGTGGCCGAAGCTGCGCGCGGACCCCACTAACTTACAAAATGCATATTAGCATATGTGAACACGAAACCGAATTCAAACATAAGTGGACACTGCGTTGAATAGAGAAATTTGCAAGCGAATAATAATAAGGTTTCATATCGCAAATGGTATAAACAACCGGCTCAGATTATGCACAAACATCAAATACAGACTAGTATTGGGGCATTGTATTAAAAATGCGAACGGTATTTAATTGAAACCGATATTTGCCAGTTGGGCGCTGATTACGAGGTTAATATCAATTATTTCAGGCATTTAAACTACTCACAATGTAAATGATAGCGTAGTGGTGTGAACGTTGCTGTCTCGACAGTAACGGCATGGGTATTGGGTTACCATGGTGTTAGACCATTTTCACCGCAGGCCCCTGTCTAGCTTGACTTTGTTAAATACTCGTTTACAAGGCAAACGAGCAGGCGGATCACCTGATGGTCAGTGATCACCGCCGCCCATAGACATTAGTAACACCAGACCGGGGTGTTACTAACATGTTGTCTACTAGGAAGGAAGTAATAGACCCGCATATGCGGGGGAGAGAAAGAGATAAGGGAAGCAGTAACCGGGATCTATAACGAAAGCAACTGACCCCAGATTCACAAACAACATACCATTTCAGAACGGGTGACAGAAGAAGAATGGGGAGGATTATGGATGAAGGACGGGGAGAAAGAGGAGAGAACTGGGTCTCCAGCCCCCAGCCGGCACACGACGCATGGTTTGGCGGCTGATTCAAGCAAGATGATAATCCTTTTGCTAACCCTAATTTTGAAGAGTGTGCGCAGGAATTAGACGACTTAATTGCTCCCACCCCTTTTTACCATTATACAACACGACGCACCCCGGGTATCCATCCTTTCATCGTAGATATCCCTCCGGTACGGATGAAATGCTTCGCCTCGTCCTTTGTATGGCTTACCGCGAAGGACTGGAATAAATTGCTAACGTCTGTGTTTCCGCTGAAGCATCTTCAAGACGAGAACGAATAGGCTTCTTCTAAGTTAATACGCTTTACCATCTAAGAGTAAATCGCCACTTACCATCAGGTGGGATTGTACTCAAGCATCAACTTATAATACGTAAAAAGCCCTACCATCGAGCAAATGGCTTCTGTACGCCTTTTACCACACTCTAGTAGACCATCATCGGATTAGGGTTTATACTCTAAGCCGCCCGAATAGGGCTAAGATGTAGTGAGTTGATTAAACATAGCCAATATGTTACTATAATATATGTCTATGCCAAATGTTTATATGTGCAGGCGTAACAAACGTCCATCCATCCATCCTCAGAAGCTTTCGCATATAATATAATATTAGTAAGATTTCACTAGTTTCCCACAACAAGTCCAATTAAATTGATTACTTTCTTTGTTTGCTTACATCGAAACAGCGTCCACAATATTGCGCTCGTCTAAAAATAAACTGAACTACTAGCAACGAGTGACGCCGCGCTAAAATAGAATGCTGTTAACATTGACCGACAGTTATGACTTGCGGCAGGTCTGACCCGCTGTCGGCTGTGTGCTTGTATTATTGTTTGTATGTACTAGTGTCCGTGTCGTATGATAGAAAAAGGTAACCTATCACTAGTATTTATATATTTGTTTGCGGAGTATAGTTTTTGGTGTTGTCCGCGGCGCAGGGAATCTTAGTGCTTAGGTAACAAAACAGAATATAACATAACCATGAAAACAGACTTCAAATGCTTCCGACAATTTATACAACGATACGGTCATTGTCAATGTAGTCGCAACCACTTAAATACGCATTATTAAATATAACACTCAAAATCTAACCGTCAGATGTCGTTCAAAATTACATGCAAATATCCTACAAGTACTTAGCTTTTGAACAAAAAAGGTTCATAAAAATAGGAGTAAGGTACCCAATAAAAAGCTAATAACGAATATTACGAAAAACAAAAAAACTAAAGACTCCAAAACCACTCGTCAGACGTCGCTTTAAATAAAATGGGACCACGTCGCAACATATAGGGACACAACCGCAATATCGCAAGTAAAAAACACACGAATTGAGTACCTCCTTCGTTTTGAAGTCGTAAAAATAAAAATAAGATTAACCGTAAATTCTAAGCGACTACCTCCATTACGACTAACAAGAAATTGATATTCCGTGCTATTAGTGTGCTGGTTTTAAATTTTAAATATTTTTCATTTCATGTTATTTTAAACATAATTAAGTGCTCTCTGCAGTCTTCATTTTTATAAGTTTTCTTAACATTTCATTCCGGGTTTTCGATTATGTTTCAAATCACTTCATAAAATTACCACTCGATTTCCTAAGGTTAATATATCCATTTAATTAATCACCTCTAGTTCAAATTATCCTGAACCGCAAGTTTACTAACTAGTTCTAAGTTTTTCTGTCAGTTTCATAAAACTGTACAGAACTTCATTGTTTTCACCTTCAAAATATGCTGAAGCTGTTCGTCCTTCGTCGAACACGTTTCGGAAATCATTACAAAGTCTTCATTTTGGCCGATGGACTTGAATACTTAACTAATTTTACAGTATGTAACTGACATCAACAACGGATGTCAGTTTAAGAGTAACAATGATGTAACGAATATTTATATCCAACATTGGCGAAAGCGAATCAAGCCATTACTGTCCAAGATTGGCCAAGAAAGGAAGCATTGTCCTTTTCCTTGTTGTTCAAACCCAAAGCGCCATGAAATTACTCATCAGGATAAGGAAAACATTTACTCTAATTCCGGTCTTTCACACAAACAGACGAACGGAAGGACAGTTTGTCGGACGATAATATATGTATAATATAAAATTAAAACCTGCACCGGTGATCATTTATATATTAATTTTATTTATAGAAATGATAACAATAATTTGTTTTATGAAATATTCCGATTTGTATACAAATAGTGAAGATTGACCCCCAAAAAAGGGTTAGTTATTTTAAAGGTTGTTTTTCATAAAGATTACTTGCTTTCAGAAAAGACCATAATTGGTCCTTTTTTGGAAGATGTCGACATCAAATAAGTAACAGCGAAATATTCATGGCTGTGTGGGTGATCGGGTAAGTTAAGCAACAACGCGCGGTCAGTGGGAAGATGGATGACCGCCAGTGGCATCAACTTTATGAGAGCGTCCACACTCGCGTGGGTCCTGGTTGTTACCATTAGACAGCAATCGTATTAATCGGAAGAATGCAGCATTAAATATTCCGAAACTACGGTTGGTCACTAAACCCTACACCAATCTGCTTCGTAGTAGTGTGATGGAGTAAATGGATTTATTAATATTATTTATTTTTATAATAATTGTATACCAGCTGTGGGGTGAATACTGTACCTCATTAGTACATAAACTTTATTGTTCCGCTGTATTCACAATAAGGATGATTTATTTCGATACATACAATATTATGATGGATGGCTCTGCATGGAAGATGGAAGAAATCTATGACGGGGGTTTTCTGTAAGGAACAGAAACTATACTTTCTAATATTCTGTTTGACCATTTAACTGTTTGCCTGTGCCTTTGTAAGCACAAATCTCGCAAACAGGTGCTCCATATTCGGTGCGGTTTTCACTGATGCACTGTGCCAATCTTGGGTTAACATAATGTTTGTTTTACTAAAAACAATTTAGAAAATAAATAAATAAAAAACTAAATTTTAACAATACAAGCAGAAAACAAACAAATAAAAAGGTTACACGTACTTTAAATCGTGCTAGCCTGGTACAATGTGTTCTAGCCAAGTGGTTCATATTAATTCAAAATAATATTCAAAATATAATTGTTTCCCAGGTGAAGCTCAGCTATCTACTGGCACTACAAGACACGCTCCCACGACAATCGAGCCGGCAGACACTCTCACATATAATTATTTCGGATTAGTTCGTAGCTTCGATGCGGTCGGATTACAATCAAACTAATGTAATTAATCTCGCTACAGAACTCAATTTGAGAGTACTACAGTTAATATTGTCCTAGACTGCGACATGTGTACATAGACTATGCTACATGATTTGTGACAATCTCACTTGTGAGTTGAGTACGTAGAATAATTTAATTATATAATTTAATATATAATTGCTATCAAGTATATTATTGCTATCTTTTGCCTACGGTTTTGTCCGCATAGAAAACTCGTTCTAACACTGGTCGAAACTTCAATAATGCTTTAACAAAAGCCAACACACTCCTTACATAGCGACCGCGCCTGCTGTTGCTTAACTTTTTCGACCGCTTTCATTCGGAACCAGCCCTCGGGCTATGTATATTTATTTATTTCTTATCAAATCCATAAATACAAAGCGCCGTCGTTTATCTTCGATATGACTTTAATATAAACTTTCATCCGATTTGAGGCAATTTTTTGCGATTAAAAGTAACCTATATTTAAACTTTTAGTGTATCTCTGTACCAATTTTCACGTAAATCGTTTCAGTTTTAAAGATCCGAAACAGTAACAGATAGACAGTAACTTCTACCTTCATTTATAATGTTTGTGAGAATGTTTTAAGTGTGATTAGATTGTATCTTCGGAGAGTAAGGTCTCTTCTTTCATCCCATTCGTTAATTGTCCTCCGTCCCATTCATTTCCTATCATTCCACCTAAATAGTTAGGTTCCTGGTTTGGTGACGGTTGGTGTCAATGTTGATTGGTGCACCTACTGCTTCTTTCACTTTCCAAAACTTGCATATAGAACAACAAGCGAGTCTACATTCGGGTGGCCCTGATAACCAGCGGCTATTGCTTTTCCCGCGGCCATTTTGCTGAGGACGTTTTTTGTCAGCCCAAGAAATTGTTAAATGGGTTTGTTTTAAGTTATTTTATTGTTTTGAATTTGTTTTTTTATTTAATTAACTTTAGTATTGCTGATAAAATAAACACATGTTCTTTGTTTGGTCTATTTATCAATATATATAGTAGATAGTTAACGAAGTTTTGAAAACATACGCCATCAGAGGAGTATCGGAAGGGCGTGAGAGAGTTATTTAACACCTGCTGTTACAGGTGTCAGATAATGTTGGAATAAAACACAATGCGACCGTGTTATAACACCGGAGGCCGACGAGGCATCGTTTTACTATTATAGCCATCACTATAGCCTCGTTACCATTCCTGTGTTCGAAGGATTGTAGGTTCGATTCCTCATGTAGATAAGACAAGTGCTTGTAGTACTTCATCAATAACTCAGTTTGAATGGATTGTTGAAGAATTACTATTTAATACTATCGATTAAACAACATAATCGATATGAATCAATCGATAACTCGACTCGATTGTTCTGTTACACTTCTATGAGGTTTTTCATGAAATTCAAATCGTTTATTTCAGTACCAATAATCGCACCTCGCTGACAGAAAGCCATAAAAAATAACGAAACCAAGTTACATGCTAAAAATATATTTAACAAAAAGTAATCAGTAGCAAATCCTTTTACAATCTTATCAAGGGATATATAAAATCAGCACTAACATAAGCGTCTATAGCTAGCAAAGCAGGGGAGGCCGGAAGAAAGAAAGCCGGTGGAAAAATCGGGCGGTGAACTGGTAAACAAAACTATTATAAAGATATTTTAACCGAATCGAAACAAAAAGCAGAGCAGGTCATTTCAATGCATCATTCTTGGGTACTGGACTATAGGGGCCGACCTATTTAAATTTTGTTTTATTTTAATTTGTTTAATTAACATATAAATAAATATATTTTTGTTTAAATTTACTCTACTACTCCGACTCCTGTGTTTTGTAAGAACGTGAAAAAGAAATCATGAGGATTTCTAACACCAGTCAAATTTTTTAATGATTTAGTTTAATCATTGTAAGTGCCATTTTAACTATTAACAGTAATTAAATGATTTGAATAATATTAAAAATGTCAACTTCAATAAATTTTTCCGAAATTATTAAACAAATGGGACCTGTTAGTTATTGGTAGACCGAATGGTCTAGTGGTTAGTGAACCTGACTACTACACCGGAGGTCGTGGGATCGATTCCCACCCAGGTCAAACTTTTCTGT
>DWJZ01000345.1:0-34540 GCA_018249125.1 Asbolis capucinus
TGACCTGGGTGGGAATCGAACCCACGACCTCCGGTGTAGTAGTCAGGTTCACTAACCACTAGACCAACCGGCCTGTCTTCTACTTAAGCTAATCATTTCTTTGTATAATGTGGACTGCCTGATTGATCTCGTCAAAGCTACAATAAATAATCATTATCACTGCAGTCCCACCATTTATGACCATCGCATTCATTTTGAAAAAAGCCTTTAAATATTTAAAAAAAGAGTACATAAAACAAATTTATGGTAAATCCGTTTCACTGGGGTTAACGTTTATCCCATTAAAGCAGCTTTAAACCGATAGAGCACTGCGAGTAACTAACTTGATTTCTGTCTTTGCCAACATGTTCAATTGGTTCTCTGCCAGGATACATTTTTTCTCCTATTACTTATTTCATCTGCTAAAGGAATCTCGACCGTCGACTTTACGAGCTTTGATACGTTTTTGAATGGCGTAAACCGAAACAGCAGTTAAGAATTAAATTCATCTTCGTACGCGATTGTTCGTATCCAGATTGCTAATGGACGCAGGAAACTTTCTTGTTTAACGTACATGCCCCGCAAAAGAAATTCATCAAGGCTAATAACGTTTTGTACACTTCAGAACATGTTTTTCTTACGTTTTCAAAGAAAAATCCTTCCATGTTAGATTATTACTAATCATGACATGCAAATATTTTCATACGACCATAACCGACTGCTTCGACCCGTAAAAAATCAGTTCATTAGTCGCGAGTTACATGGATGCTACCTCTATAACCAAGTACTGAAATACTTGATACATGTCAGTTTATCATTGACAAATCCGCCTTAAGGTTTCCCTTCATAGTCATAAATTATAGCCGTCGCTCGCTAAATCATTGTCAAGAAATATCAAAATGCGGAAGGTTTCGAAATATGCTTTGAAGATGAATACACAAAAGGCAAAAAGTGGACTGAAACAGAAGATATAAATGCCAACTTAAATAAACTTTAGAGCATTCAAATCTAACTTGACTTTAGCACATTTATAAATAGTAAAAAATACTACAAAGAACTTGCAAGTATTAGAAAGGTGCGCACTGGATACGTGTTCAGTTTAAAGAATCGATTATTCAAAACCAATTTCAGCCGAAACATTTTCCCTTGTATACTGGAAACGGTTAATCAAAAAGGGCCGAGTTTAATCTCTGGATCATCGTGGATCAAAAACCATTTTCCGGGATGCAAATGTAATGTAATGCATGCCAATTACGAAAATCTTTAAAAATATAAACTTACCCGAACTCCAGCTCGTCCGGCGTCAACATCACAATGTCATCATCGATGGTCAGCTGGCACTCTGTCTCTATCTCGTCGTACGGGTAGAATCTGTTCGACAGCTTGTTGGCAGTGGTGCGGATCACTTTCAGAGGCTTATTGATCACCGGCCACTCGGATGCTGTTGGAACAAATAGAAAATGAATATCCAATCTGCGGAAGTCCTGGAGAAACGAGCAAATATGTGAGTTGTTAGAAATGTGGTCGACGCGAATCTTCGATGACAATGGCGTCGTAACCACATGACCAAGAAGTACTGATGAAAAAATGAAGATGTTCATAACTATCTCATACCCACTGTTTAAACCTATTTTTCGAAAGCAATCGATACGTTACGATAAGCCAACAGTAGGAGCTACAAGACCTGCCAATATATTTTAAGGAATTTTAGGGACCGACCGGGGTCCAGCAAATGGCCGTTATAATGGGTCAAGCCAAGCTAGCATGGGTTTAAGGGAGGTGATCCGTTTAAACATAAATAATGTACTGTTATTGATATACCTGCCTCGCTTGAAGCGTTCATAGTAGCCTGTGGGTTTGCTTCGATCCAAAGTGGTCAACCAAGTCAAGCAACAGCGAGCACGGTCGGTGCGACGAAGGATGACCGCTAGTGGCAAAATATCCTTGAGCGCTTTTGTGCTTTAGAGAGCACGTAAAGCCCGGTCGGTCTGGCTCAATCCTGGTTGTGATCGTCATAGCAACCGCTAATATCTGTATGTCGGAAAACTTCGGGCGACATAAAAACATTCCGATATTTGTATTAGCCACTAACCGCTAATCCGTACTGGAACAGGAGTACGCTACGCCACCTGAGGAGTGGGCCAATGAGCTGATGCATACTTTGCTCATCTGTTTTTATTACTACAATCAAGTGGCACTTGACTTACGACATATGTATATACTATACTAAAGGAAGCCTAATAAAATTAGGTTTTTATTCCTTAATAAAAACAGCGGCAAAATATGTTTCTGTAGCAGTATAAGGAGGTGTAAATGAACAGTGAAATCAGTTTTAACATTTTTCATGATATGTGTTTAAACTTATAAATACATATGTACATATTTCTTTCGTTTTCATGTTTCTAATTAAAATTATTATCGAATCTATCTATCTAATTAAAAATATTTACTTGAAAAAGAGGCCATAATTATTAATTATTCCTAATTAATTGAAATTACATTTAATCATTAATACAATCCATTTAATTAATAATTGACTAGCAAAAACTACATCGCAACTTATGATCAAGTGGTTTCGTAGGCAAGCGCTAACTTATTTAATATATATAAAAAATACGCAAGATGACAGTTTTAGTCTAATTCTATATCCCTTAGCACAAGGATGGTCAACCTTTTGACAGTCGGTCCAAACTGAGGGATGATAAATTTACCGTGAACCACAAATAATTCTTATGTTATTACGGAAGTCCTGCGTTCCGTAATAAAAAAAAATCTGAAAACATACTTGCGCGGCCATTTAAAATCCGTTCGCGGGCCACATTATGGCCCGCGGGCCTGGGATTAGGCAGCCTTGCTTTAGCATATTTAGTTGTTATTTAACCCTATGCCAAGCAATACTCCGCACCGAGTACTTAAAATAAGCTGAAAAAGGCAAATAAGTTATAACGTACATGCCAACTGTGATAAGTATTGCCTGTGTATCTCATTTATTTTACATGACAAATACCAACGCTGGCACAATACGTATTGATCACGTGACCTCATTATATTCACACTGAATATTGTTTTTCGAAAAATAACATTTACAATTATTTTAAATTGTAATTGGTGCGAAACAAAATATATTAACACAAAAGAAAGTCTGCCATTGTAAAGCGGAAACTTGTGTGATACAGCGGTGATTTTCAACGCAACCCATCTCAAGACTACAAACTAAGTTAATTAGGTTTGCGAATAAGTCTTAGTATCTTCTTTCCGTGGCCATCTAATGTAGGTTTAGGAATTAACTTGAGACATAAGTTAACGAACCGGGCTAGCAACTGAGAGCGAAGTAGGTTACGGATTCAACAAATGTCACGTACTTCCAAGAAGGCGAACCAATTTCCCAATACCACAAAATATATTGGCTTTACGCGCTGCAGGGTCTTGTGATTTGAACATGACGAGCCTCGCTCGGGTTCGTATCCCACACGCAGCTATAGTTTTAAATATCTTTATTCACGTATTAATTTTTGTTTGCATAAGCTTTGTACATCTGCCTAAAAAAATAACGCAGATGGAGGACTATGAAATGTGGCACAGTTAAAGTTTCCCTGGAGAAGGAGTTCAGAAAGCTACAATTTTTATTAAAAAATACATTAAGTTACAAAATTACTCTCGCGACCATACATTTGTCACACAGTGCTTTTGTTAAATTAAATTACAATTAGTTTTTAATTGAATTACGGCTGAATTTCAACCGCAAATAGGATCTGTCGTATAATTAATACACAATGTGGTCTATCCTCATAACTGAGGAGGTCTAGCTGAAGCATAATCCACTATACTGCTCTAATGCGGTTTGGGGGAGAAGTCATATAAGTAAAAATTCATATATGTAAGTTATAGCCTAGTGGTTAAGAATTCGGCCTCCTACTCTGGGGGTCCGGGTTCGAATCCTAGGGCGCGCACTTTTGACTTTTCGGAGTTATGTTCGTGCTTTGTAAGCATTGTCACTTGCTATAATGGTGAAGGAAAACATCGCGAAGAAACCTGCATGCCGGGGAGTTTGCAAAACTCAAGTGTGAAGTCTGCCAATCCGCACTTGGCCAGCGTGGTGGACTATGACCTTAATCTTCTCATCCAGAGAAGAGTCTCGTGCTCAATAGTGGGCCGTGATGGGTTGAGAGTAGGAGACAAAAATATTAATAAGATTTATCTCCTTGCCCTATCGACTAAGATGTACTTCATGTCGAAATCCTGAATGATAACGTACCCTACGTTTGAGTATTGTGGAAGGGACAAGGGCAAAAGGTTACTATGCGTTTCAGGGATATAGGGGGCTGCGAATAACCCGAACGTTATATACAAAATATCAATATGTTGTGTGATTCTTTACTAAGAGGGGAATTAAAGTGACTACCCGGCACTCTGCGCAACACAATTGTAACTTTAGATAAATATGGTACGTAAGTTTTTGGGAAAGGAGTACAGAAAAACGTGACGACGTTACTACGGGGTGAGGCTCAAAAATCGTTACCTACCGAATACTTAAATAAGCCCTCATTTGTTCTAAAAACCTTTCAAAGGTGCGAGCCCAGCAACAGGGAACGGCCGCGCAATTTAATCCAGTTTTCACAACTAATTACAATTGCTGATTGGACTCCACCGTCAAGTTAAGTTAAGAATAACAAACTGTTACCTCGAAGATGTTATTCCATCAATTTCTCGAGACAATAGCATTTCCCACGGCGGCATGTTATTAGATGTTAAATGTATATTATTACAATGGGCACTTACCAAGAATGTTCTAGATCGGTAATTAGTGTTAAGTTAGAAAAAAGACTTTCGTGCGATCTAATGTAAGACATAATAAGCCATAAGATAAACTGGCCGAATCTCGATTTAATTTTTAGTTCAGTCGTTCGATTGCAGTACAGCTGGAATTTGGTATTCACATTTATATTAACTGTTGGGCGATTCTCGTTTGACCAAACAATTTCGAAGTCGTTTAAGTTCAAAAGTCGTTCAATTGCAGTACAGCTGGAATTAGGTATTCACTTTTATATTAATTGTTGGTCCGTCCCTCGTTTTCCAAACAATTCAGAAGTCGTTTAAGTTCAGAAGTCGTACGATTCCAATCCACTTGGAATTTGGTATTCACATTTATATTAACTGCGCTTCAATAGAACTTCAACTTTATATGATCGGAATACAGTTGACATTATGTTGATGATTGACTTTCAAATCGAAGACGGGGTGCAGTTGAAAGCCGATTACGTATATGAATGCCAAATTGCGTTTCAACGAAATAAGTCTATATCGCTACAACTTGTGAAACGAGAAACGGCCGGCAATTAAATTAGTATCAAGATATTGAGTTTCCAATATTAAAAGTCAGACTTCACTGTTTCGTATTGTCTGTCATTTCGTATATTACTTCGTTACATTTCGTATATACTTTCATTTCGTATATTTTGTAAACTTCCATAAAACCGCATTTTTTTCGAAAAAGAAGCCACGATTAATCGATTCCTTGGCCCAAAAACCAAAATTTTTGTTTTCATTCACGATGTTACTTTCTAGGACCAAATAAATTTACCGAGGTGTAAACAAGTACTTTTATTCTAGTATCACAATTAAAAATGAAACAACACAGAAAATTTCTGAATAACCCTATCTTTTTTTTTATAAAAAATAATTCATTTGTTTTAAACCGCACAGAGAATAATATCTGCATTTATTCTTCCATTCTCAAACGTCATCGTGAAAAATAAATAAAACGCAAACGAAATCAAAATGTTTGTAGAAATTAGAATTGATGCTAGCAGCTCATTAGAACAATCAGAGCTACAGTTGAAAATAAACCTTACTCCAACGGAATAAGGTTATATTTTGCATGTCACGTTGAAATATTTTCACTCTCAGTACAATGGAGTGTGTTTGAGAGTTATATAAATCATCACTATCTGGATAGTTTAACTTGCTATCTACTGTCGGGGTATTGTTAATTTATGAACGCTTCATATTATCTCTTCAGGTTAATTCGTGGTTAATATGCCCAGTGATATTTGAGAAAAAAATACTGATTTTATTTTAACCAGCATGGCAAGGGAAAGTATATATATTTTTATGTGATAAGCAGGCAAACGAGCAGACGGGTCACAGGACGTTAATAACACCAGACTAAGGTATTACTGACGCGTTGTCTGCCAGGACAGAAGTAATAGACTCGCATACGCGGGGAAGAAAAAGAAAAAACGGCAAGCGGCACATTGCTAAAGCGACCGGAATCAACAACGACAGCAACTGACCCCAGATACGCCAACAACATACCACTTCAGGACGGGTGAACAGAAGAATGGGGAGGACGATGGATGAACGACAGGGAGAAAAAGAGGAAGACTGGCTTTCAAGCCGCCAGCCGGAACACGACGAATCTTTTGGGGGCTGATTCAGAGGGTGGTATTTAGGCGGGTTTCACAAAAAGATAATAATTCTTCCGCGAAGCCCTACCACCGAGCAGCTGACTTCTATACGCCTTTTAGGACACCCTGGTAGGCCAGCATGGGATCGGGGTTTATATTCTAAGCCGCCCCAATACGGCTCTAATGTGTAATGTAGGGGCGGATGGAAAAAAATCTTGCGATGCCGTGCTTTGAAGGGCACGTAAGACTATGGATCTTATAACCGGGCTTGGAACTTGGATTTTACAAGTGACATGAAATCGTAGTGATTTTATTAAAATAGCTGTTACACAAACAGAAATAAATTATATTATGAAGGTATTTTCAATACACTTCAATTTAAGATTCTTCCGCATCTGGCTGATGGAGAAGCCACAGATGGCGAAGCATTTATAAAGTCCACCACTGGCTCAGTAGGCCAGCAAACATTATTTTCTGAGAACCCGACAAAAAACTCGCAAGTATCAGAGTTTTCTCGTGATATTTTCCATTTTCGTAGCAACGTTGGAAAGTTGCAGCGGAAGGTAATTTTTAATGCGCATACGTAATATTTGCACGTCTGACGGAGAATAATCGAAAAAAGTATTCGTATTACTAACAAACGTACAAGATTCAACTACATTCTGTCATTTTATAATGTCTAATAATAAAAAAATAAATAAATATGAACGCATCTGTCTGCGAAATCACAGACCATGGGAATTCTTCTTTAGACACTGTAAAGTAACTTTACACACAGCGGCGTAAAAGCGTTGCTTAGCTTCGATAAAACCACTAAACTATGCCTTTTTGCCCGCATCGGAATTACCCTTTTGACCGGTCCTCAACTTCCCACTCGGTCCCTTCATCTTTAACAAATTTGTTTATATTCCAGCCAATTTACATCAAATCGTTTATGTTTCATCCATCCGTCCATCGAGTACAGATACTACTCGATTCCCCATGTAGAGCGAAGTGTTTCTGTCAACATATTAGACCAATCGACCTCATATTAGACACCGCATGACATGTTCGGAATAATGATTTACGATATATCGCTTATTATTTTGACCATCCCCACTTATGTATTTTACATCCACGTTTTAACTGTATGTTTGGTAGTCATCAATACATTTAAAATCTTTGTAACTTATGTCTGTCTTTATCTTTTTAGCAAAAAAAGGAACCTAAAGCTTTTTTGTGCACGCCAAAGTAACTACACTTGGAAAACCTGCCTGCTAATAGAGTGATTCTTGGTTCGTATCCCAGCCGAATCAAATATGAAATAGATAAATTTCATCCTACCCGCACGTTAGTAAATTTTAGAGCGGAGGTATAAGACTATTACTATAATATTCTAATATAATGTTATAATCATAATATTCTTAACTTTAATAGCGAATATAATAATCATCTCAAGTGGATATAAATATCTATAAACCAATAACCATCCGAGTGTTCCACCTGCGTCTCGAAACTTAACATTAATACTCGTAAAATTGAAGCATCTGTTGGTAGCAACAACTAGAGCCCGAAGGTATTAAGAGATCTTGAATCAGCATTACCAAACTCTATCGACATCTTGGGTATTAGTTTGACATCGTTTTCTGTAAGAGGCCGTGTCCAGACTAGGCGGTTATGACACCAGAGTTTATATTTATTACTAATATTAATGCGAAAGTAACTCTGTCTGTTACGCTTTCACGTCTAGGCTATTCTGTTGTCCCATTTCTAAACCTAGTAAGGGCTCATAACTTAATATTACTGCATAGCGCAAAAACACAAAATAGGCAAGTCCAGAGATTTACAAGGTTATACATTTTTCATAATTTTAAAGGTACTCACGAATGATTAAATAATGCATATTCTAAGTACTGATGCTTAAATATATCGGCTTTCCTGCGAGTATAACACACTGGTATTCTTACATTTGGTGGGGGCTGCTTAGAAGGGTAGCAATGTTATGCACTAAAATGAATTTTTAAATGTTCCTTACTTTTTAAAATTTCGACCTGGGTGGTTTAAATAGCGGATAAAACGTATTCCATGAACCACACATTAAATAACACCTACAACCTAGCTAACGCACATCATAAATACCACCTACAACCTAGGTGCAAACCAACCAAGACCAAGGCAAGATCACTACCAAACAAGCTACGGAGTCGTTAAAATGCAATAAAGATCCCCATATGTATAAATAGAATATTTTATTCCACCACTTTGTTGCTATGATAAATATGTTCATCGAAAAATAATACTAAGAATTTTTGCACTAGGCCGCTAACAAACAGACATGCCCTAAGGGTTCTTAATAAATTTTCCCTAAACCCTAAAAAAAGGCACTTATCTGTCAGTACCATCTACATTAAACGGTCTTTACAATTTGGGTAGTTGACGACAAAACAACGCCCTTAAACCTGGCCTTATAACGGTCTCTAGGCGCTTACAAAATGTCACCTCTAAAGCCCCATCCTCCACAATACTATATTTTATTTACAAACCAACATCAATCAAATTAAGCCCGCCAGTGAAATCCCAGATTCAAAAGGAAAAAGCTCTGTTCTTTGCCATTATAAAACTTCTCGTAAACTCTTGAATCGAGATTGAGAGTAGTATTGTAGAAAATATGGGCGTAGTTTCTGATCCTGCGAAAGAAGGACCCAGTATGGCTGAAAAAAGTTAAAAGTATGGCTGACACTAATGTGCCACATCAGGCTCCGCAAATATTCAAAACTTACAAAATTTAGAATCGCACGATTAAACAATAATTTGGGAAAGATTTTTCGAAAACGGATGAGCCGTAAGGCAAATTGCAACGCAACAGTAAAGATTTTCGGGGATATGACGTCCCCTTGTCAGACACCTCTCAGCAGTTGGATGTGGTTTATTTTCATGTCATATACTTTGACAGACACGGTGGTTGACTTATATAAAGACTTCAACACCTCAATATAGAAGTACTCGATCCAGCGCCGCTGAAGAGAATTCAGTACCGCCCACAGCTCGATATAGTCGAAGGCTTTTCCAAAGTTCCCATAAACTACACTTAGCGACAGATAATACTTCTATAGTTTTGAAAGCGTCTACAGTGTATGTTATACAGTTATCAACAAAGTTTTTAAAATTCCTTCAAAATGTATTTTTTATTTAATGTTTACTGATTCAACAACAAATGTTGCATTCTTTACGACAATATACAATATGAATAAGAACCGGGGAATATTTAAAAGGAGAAGATAACATTCTTGGCGAAGATCTGGAGGAAATCTTACTTTAAACAAAGAAAAGCCAACGGGATTATTTTTAACGCGAGATGATTTATTATTAGTAAATCTTAAGGTAGCCAGTGCTTTTTATTTTATGTGTTAAGCACTTCGATCAATAGTATAACTAGATGTCGATCAGCGGCAAAAATGTGAGCGGGTGTGTTGAATTTTTTTGTTAGTTTGTTGGTAATTCAACCATGTTCAATAATGAATTCCCATGAACTCCTAACGTACCTATGACATACTGTTTTCTGGACTTGCGTCAGAAAAGAATAGCGAGAAAGATGACTAAAAAGAAAGAAAGAAACTAATTTGAAACTTGGAAAGTAAGTATGACATCGGATAAAGTATCGTTATCTACCTATGAACATAAATATGTTACCACTAAGTTACAAACCTAGCAATTCTAGAGAATGCCTAAACCATCCACCCAATAAGGTCAACTCCGTACTTCGCCTAAGCTCTCCATCTATTGCCATTCAATACCTATTTTAAAGTTTTCAAATTATAATAACTTTACATTGAATTAAATTAATCTTTTCTGCCCTTTTATCGGCAAGGCACATAATATATGTATAATATAGGCTTACCTAATCAACTTTCCGTCCAATCAAGTTAATTGGATTTTAGTCTTGACATACTCGTCCTTTGTATGGCGTAACGCGAAAGATTGGAATAAATTGACAGCGTCTGTGTTTCCGCTGAAGTATAATGTAGGCGTCTTCAAGACGAGAGTTTTTCTTCTTCGTTAGCCGTTCTTCGGCTACTTCCAAGTTAATGCGCTTTACCATCTAAGACTACATCGCCACTTACCATCAAGTGGGGCTGTAGTCAAGCATTAACATATAATATGTAAAAAAACCTGTTTTTAATTTTAAGAGTATATATTGCCTAAAGGACCCGGGCATTTTATTTAATATCTTTATACATATATTAATAATTACGTTAATTTTACATAGATAAACAAACGGGTCTTTATTTACATAAGCAAATCTATCCTAACCTATACTTATAATAAAACTGTAACGGGATTAATTCCGTACATTAAACATTTTTTGAAAATTTTGATCGAGGGACGCTTTGTTATAGATATAAAGACCAAAACATTTTGTTTTTTGGATTTATTGTCTGTCTTTTTGAACTTCACGCAAATATCATTGGACAGAATTAGATGAAACTTGGCATAGTCGTAGTTGAAAACCCGAGAATGCTTATAGGATATATTTTATCCCAGGAAATGGCTTAGTTACTACAGGATAATAGGTTAAAATTAGTATGGCAACTCTGAAACCACTAGATAACTCTTCTTCCGAAACGAAGCAAGGACTTTTATGTAAAAATGTTTTTACAACATTCAATCTCCGCTCTCAAAGCCATCTTATTTTACAGAAAATACAATGTTAATCCTAAAACTAAGCTCAAAACTTAAACATTTTTCTTCACAGGAACATCTTATTTAGCGCAGAATATTTAGCACTTAATTTTTTTTCTCCTGCAAATCTTCCCAGCACTAGAACTATAATCCCTGGAGTAAACAAGCGGATAAAGATTTCTTTGCAGAAGATTCTCGAGAAAATACATTCCTTCTTTAAAATCCCCCGGGATTATTTCGCTGCTACCTATTAAAAATAGCTCCTAAAGTAATTTAGTTTCCAAGAAGATTCTGGAAATTTTCGCATCTGGTAAATTTCGCCACATACGTATTTTATCATTAGCGCTCGTGAGAGATTTTAAGATTTCAAAGTTTTAGAGGTATAGCCCAACTAAAACGGTTCACCGATAATATGGTGCTTCCGTTTGTCTCTCTGTACTTAACCGATAATTAATAAGGAATCTATAAAAAATGATGAAGGGATCTATAGTTGCCGTAAACACATTATTCTATCGAGTCTAGCTATAAGAAATTTGCATTGTCAAACATACATTAGGTATGGACGTACAGAAACGGGCTCGACTAACGACCTGTTTTGAAAATAAACACAAAAAATATTCACCAATAGGCCATAAATATGATAAGTGTAGGTATCTCCCAAATGTATACGAAAAACTTCATGCATACCCAAAAGTTGGAGTTAACTGGATATACATGTATATTTTAAACCTAAATATGTATAATAATGTTTGTCTCCAAACTGTCCTCTCCTACGTTATTCACGACGGGAAGGACACTCGAGGGTTCAAAACTGACCTAAATTAATTTTTTTTCGTTTACTTGCTCCGTACCATCCTCGATCTTGGCTATTCCGTTTTATTCTTTTACGGTAATCATTTTTTTCCGCACGAATATGTCTAACCGCTGTCACAAGTAAATAAGGCTAGGAATAAAAACAAAATAAGGAGACTTCTACAATACCCCAAGTATATTGGACATTTCAGGTTACGACCAATTTCGTTACAGTCGTGTAACAATATATTTTTTATGCATCCCAGCCTATTAACATTAACAATCACATGAACGTATTGCCACATGAAACTTAGTATTGAACCCGCATTTGAAGCTGGGAACACAAAGAAAATAAGAATTAGCATATTTTTTGAAGTACCTGGGTAAATAATGAAAACAATGGACCCCAGACGGACTGCTCCAGGATGTCTGATAGACATATTCTAAGGAAATTGACTGCAAGATGGGATGGGATACGATTATGCACCGTAGGAAGCCAGTATAGCCATAATTTAACGCAGTTACGTGGTGGTGTGTGGGTTCAATCCATCAATTGACCACAGATGGTCCCTCCTCATAACTGAGAAGGTTTAGAGATTACTCCACCACTCTCCGCGCATACGGATTAGTTGAGAAGTAAGGTGTATACTACTTGTTCTTCTTTGAGTACTGAACTGTCAGTTCCAGTTGTTACTTCTAGTCATTAAAGAGTAAGTGTTCAGAACGCTTCGAAAATATTATCGGATTTATTCCACGATAAAGGTGATCGCACATTTCTCAGCGTCGTATACTTCGCGCGCGTGCTCGACATCGCATGAAATTATATGACATGAGTGGAAAGAAAAATTAAACACATATTTGAATATAATTTGTATATATTACTTGGCAGTAGTATTTTCTTTACGTTCTATTAATATGTGCCTGACCGCGATCTTTATGGTGAGCAGCGATACGATCTTAGATGGTAAAGCCCACTAATTTAGCAAAACCCGATTCACTCTTGACTTGAAGACAACAACATTGTAATCAAATGGGAATACTATCGCGGGCAATTTATTGCAGTCCTTCGCACTACGTTTGAAGAAGGCAAACGCAATTACTGCTAAACTAATATTAAAGTAAGGCGGCGATACATATTAAAACAACAAATTCTAAGACGACGCGCAGATGCTCTCAAATGTGCCCTAACCTTTACTGAACGTGCCATTACAGTAAACCAGTAGTAGAATACTCCTCGACGTTCCTCGACATCTGTGGAACAAGCCTGACTAATGAGCTATCACATCAATCGATGAGCCGTTTAATAAATTATTATATTCGTTGAAAAAACCGGTCAAGTGCGTATCTGGACGGGTGGTTACGGTTCCGTAGTTAGGTGAAATACGATTAAGTCTAATTACTCGTTGATCTCTTAAACCTGGGGTTAAAAATCAGGAAAGCTCCAACTTTGTGGACTTATATATATATATATATATATCTATGACGGTATATTAAGTAAACATATACATATATTATATTATTAATTAATTATCATTAATTTCTCGCCATCTCCAAGGGTTGATTGGCACAGAATGCCATTAGGCATTAAATGGTACTTCCATCCATCCATCAGTCTTTTAACGTACTGTTGCACAAAGGCGGTAAATGCTACATACTATGTTCCAAACTAAGCCGATAATGGACCAGATGGTATACCTATGTTTCTACACGACGGAACCCTAAAGAACCAGTAGAGAAAGTTTAAATGCGAGAAATTATAGATCTATTGAATAAATTACAGGTTTATGAACATGAGATGGCAACGAGATACAAGCGAACGAGCTCGGGCAGGTAGCAGTTTGATCAGTACTCAAACGAGTCCTGGTTCGCATCCGGCGTACTTTAAAGTCAAAATCAAATCGTGCATATCACGTATTTTCAATACACTTATGAACGTTATTTTTTTGTTGTACCACCCTTTCGGACAGGTGCCATAATAAAGTGGAGAAGAAACGGCAAAAGAAACTCCTCAGCACATCCTTTCAAAAATACATACAATAATAAAACAATAAGTACCAATTTATTAAAAGGAACACACTTGAGCGGAACTAGCTGTGGATTAATATTATTTTCAATTATAATATTTATTGATACTGCAATACCGTTACACACACACATGACAACGATGACTTGAGAACAAACATTTATCTATCATGTGAAGCCCGGCCGGGAATCGAACCCTCACTTCGGAACTAAGTTAGAAGGTCGACAAAGTACGAAAGATTAAAATATTAAGTACTTTGTTTATAGACCGGGGCCCCGATACATTTTTTCAAATGATTACCATAAAATACCTTAATAAATTACCAATTTTTTATGAGTAGTCGGCTTGAAACAACTTTTTCTCTCACAAAAATTCTCTCATTGCTGTTACCAACAGGGAGAAACTGTTTACAATACCACGGAAAAAATGTACCGTGGATTGTTGTCACATTATTCAATAAAAGTAATAATTATAAGAAAACTAACAAACAAGTCCTGCGTAGGATTCTTAAAGAATTCTACAAATCCACATATGACACGCTTAGTGGATATGACTTTACAAGCTAAAGTAGAACCTGTGCCCAGCAGTGGGACAACTACGGGTTGCACAGCGTAAGTGTCATCAGTGAAAATTTCGAATCAGTTTTATAAAGAGAGTGGATTTTGGTTGTGTATTTTTCAGAGCCATTCCATTGTACGATGCGCCGCAAAGATAACTGCGACTCCAGTTTCCAGCAGATTTCGTATAACATTTTTTAACTTGACTGAATGGATTCGATCAGTGGAATTGCAGAAATCCGCTCAATATTGCAGAACGCCCGGACATACAAATAACATAGTCCGGCAGGCCGGTTGGTCTAGTGGTTAGTGAACATGACTACTACACCGGAGATCGTGGGGTCGATTCCAGGTCAGTTTTTTCTGTGATGAGCAAGAATGTTTGTTCTGTGTGTCTGTTGTGTAATAGAAATATCTATTTAAGTATGTATTTAAAAGTATATATGTATTTTTAACAGTTGTCTGATCACCATAGTTCAAGCTAACGCTTAGTTTGGGGTCAGGTGGCCGTGTGTGAGTTATCCAAAGATATTTATTATTATTTATACATATTTATAGTCGAGCCTTGTCTATTTATATCACATGTTAAGCTTTTTTTAGGACAACTCACACACGACCATCTGACCCCATACTAAACTTTTTCTTGTACTATTACGATTAGTCAACTGATAAATATACATATGAGTACGTATGTTGTTCAGTAAACATATTAATTAATGTTTTTAAATACATTATTTATATAGATAAATATAAATAAATATCTTTGAACAACTCACACACGGTCATCTGACCCCAAAATAAGCATTAGCTTGTACTATGGTTATCAGACAACTGATACACATACATACAAATATATTTTAAATACATACTTATATAGATATTTATACCCAGACACACAGAACAAACATTTGTGCTCATCACAGAAAAGTTTGACCTGGGTGAGAATCGAACCCAGGACCTATCGACGTAGCAGTCAGGGTTGCTAACCACTAGACCAACCGGCCTGTCCAATATTCAATGTTTTTACACACAGAACAAACATTCCTATCCATCACAGGATTCATCCCAAAGTACCTCTGTTACTGATAAATTAACCCCCTTCCCTTTTTTCGTAAGCTACAGGTTAGAATAGGTTCTAAGAACAAAAATACTAGTATACTGATATTATAGATAAGTTCACTATGATTATAGAACTGAGAAATTTCCTTGTTTGAACGCGCCAATCTCAAGAACTACTGGTCTGAATTGAATAATTCTTTTTGTGTTAGCTGATCCATTCCTCGTTGGAAGGTTATAGGATACTTTTTATCCCAGGAAACAGTTTTATTCCCGCGGAATAACAGGTTAATATTAGTATGGCAAATCTGAAACCACTAGAATGATTAAGACGAAATTGGGCACAATTGTGGATTGGTACAAGTGAGTTACTCTTAAGACACTTTTTTCTCGGATTTATTTTATATGGCAGAACAACGTGTGCTGGATCAGCTAGTAAGTTACATGACTTGAAAGATATTTATTGAAACCTAGAACGAGATAGAATTATAGAAACCACGTGGTGTCAAATGTACAACGCTTTGTATCTGCGTCCAAAAACACAACTGTTTGTACAACGCTCTGTTTTTGGACACAGTTGTTTCTAACTCGAGGTGTCAGGAACGTATTTCTTAATGGTGTCTAACAAGGATTAATGGTGACAACCATGGTACACCCAACCCTTATAAATTCCTACATTGCTGGCATTTAATGATATAGCAGAACGTACAATTTTCATTACAATTAAGTACCTTGTGTTTTGGACGCCATTCACAGTAAAACAATCTTTAATCCAAGTAATATTCCAAATGCGAAAGTTTGTGAAGATGGATGTTTGATACGTAAAAACTGCAGAGCCGATGTGGATGAAATTTGGCGCAGTGATAGATTATAGTCTGGCTAATAACACAGGCAATTTTTATCAACGTATCTAGCTATAGTATATCTCAGAATTGGTAGGAGATGGAGCACTGGTGTCTGGCTGGTGGTAGCAACTTTGTTCAGGATTGTTTGGAAAAGGTTTTGAGGACAAATTGTTTTGAGCCGATGCGAAGCCAAAGAAAAAAAACCTATAGGTATCTTCAACATTAACTGTAACTGTCCCACTCGTGGGCTCGGGTCTGCTCTCATAATGAGAGGGGATAGGCCATAGTTCACCACGGTGGCGGAGTACGGATTGGTTAACTTCACAAACCTTTGGAAACTACGTATACTCTCAGGAGCGCAGGTTTCCTCACGTTGTTTTCCTAGCAAGTGATTAACTACTTCTTATACGCACATACCTTTGAAAATCAAAGATGCGCGCCGAAGGATCTGAACCTACGACCTCCCATCCGAAAGACCAACATTAAAACCTCCAGGCTGCCACTATCACAGGTATCTGCAACACGGGAATCCCACACGCTTCCGAATAACATTTCGCCATTACTTTTAAAGTGTATGCTATCAGTATTTCCCTGAAGCTTCTGTTAATCAACAGTGGAAGCCAGTAGCCGGCCGCTGGGACCGATTTTATATGACGTGAACACGACTCGATAGAATTAGCATGTGGCCCGTGTTCTATTAAACTACCGCAGCTCTGCGATCTGTAAATCGTCACGGAACACGCACGTCGTGACGTCACGTGGTTTGTGGGATAGAGTTGGCGGTAACGGGTTAGGTGGTATATTTGTCTAATAATCTTCGAGGCGCCATGTGGTGCCGGTCGCCAAGGACGTCTTTTTACAGACAAGATTAACACATTCACACATTCAGAAGCATTTCTATTAGTTTGCTCACGAAGTTACACTTTGTCGAAGTGTAGATAAAATAAAACTAATTTTAAGAAACTAAAATTCGCTAACCTTTTTAAACAATCAAATCTAAATTAAGATGTATTTATTTGATGTCCGTTTTATACTTTCTAAAGTTAAATGATGGCCATCGTTTGAACAAATCCTTGCGGCGATTGGTGTTGGGAGAAGTGGCAAGAAAAACTGAAGTCATTTTTTCCTACCTACGGTTACTGATAGCAACCACGACTTACAGCTTTATATAAAATGCATCCCCAAACACCTTATCTTTTAAATAATCATCCATTTTGCAATATTCTCTCGACAAACCTAAGAATGCTTTTGACATGACATTCAAATTTACAACGGCGCTTCCGACTATTGTAATGGAATTTCAAGGAACACCTCCATTGCTTTCCGCACGAACATACCTATAGATTTTTATAACGCTTTTCTACGGTAGAAGTGTATACATAAACTTGGGAAGAATTGATGCTCCGCAATTCGTGTGTGTTGATCTTAAGATTCGAACATATTTTGAATTTTAATAACAATTAGTATCCTAATACTATTTATATTGGGAAAGTTTGTAAGGATAGATAGATGTATGTTTGTTATTCTTTCACGAAAAAACTACTGAACGGATAACAATGAAATTAGGCACAGAGATAGATTATAGTCTGGAATAACACTTAGGCTACTTTTTATCAATGTAGCCAACGTACCAGGCCAGAAGCCACGGGCAGAAAGTAGTAGTTAAATATTTTGAATAATATTGATCAATATTGCAACTCAATCGCACTCTCCCCCTCCCAACCCGCCGCGCCGTGGCGCTAGAACAATCAGACAGGTATCACAATTTCTCGTCGTTTTATTTAGAGAACTCCCTATGGAATACGATGGTTACTCAGATTTTTTTTGTAAAGCTAACGCTGAGGAATTCTTCATACTATTACCTACTGGGGTCCGCTTACGGTTTCGCCCGAGTAGTATATTGATAAAAATTAATCAAATTGTTATTCCAGACCATAAACTATGCCTATACCAAATTTCATTTAAATCCGTTCAGTAGTTTTTGCGTGTAGGAGTAACAAGCATCATTCATCTTCACGTACATTCTCATTTATAATATTAGTAGGACATTGTGCTTTTTTATGAATAATTTTATTTATTATATTAATTAATAGATATCTTCTTTACCTCATGCAACTAACGCCTCGGGAAACCTACACTCGAAAAAAAATTTATACAGGATTAATTAAACAGATACTCATAGAAATCAATATCCCATAGCTATATTAAACATCCTTAATAATAGAAAATGTTACGTAGTTTTCATAGCGTTTACAAATGCGAATATATATTTTAAGTCTTCATAATAACCTCCAATAAATAACACAAACAACTACACAAGTCTGGATAAAATAGTAATGTCTGTGCCATAAGTAATGTATGTAATTACAATAAATCTCAGGGGAGAAGCCATACCGACTATTTCTATTAGGGGATCTCGTTTGTAGGCGCGAGGACGTATTGCGGCCCTTGGAAGAAAAATATCATCGGATTTAATAACTTTCGCTCACACTAACGAAACTAGAACGACTGACTATATTATTATGAGACTGTTACATGGCTCTATAACATTAAGTTATATACAATAAGGTTAGAAGCTTACTGTGTGCGAGCGAGATAAACGGTGAACTCTATACACACTCTGTCAATAATTACCAAATAATTAAACTACAAAATAAATAACGTTGAGAATAAAGACTTTTAACACTACGGATAAGTCTGCGCTACCACACACGACTTCGTTCCCAGATCGAACCGCGTCCATCCGTAAAATCACATTCGGGAAACCAGCTTAATACTTACATAGACTAGTGATGTACTCTATATATACATCACTAGTCCTGCGGTTTCGTGAATATGTGGCGGGGACCGCCGGCTGACGGTTAATTAACTAAATGTTCCGGATTTTACACCGTGCAAGTCATTATACGAAAAGCAGTCATGAAAATAGGTTGGAGTTTAAAAAACTGAGTGGTCATGTTGTAGGGCCGGATGCCTGTTAAATAGTTTTTATTAAAGAAGGGGCATTTAACGGGTAAATTTTAAGAGTGAATTGTAGATATATAAGATGCTAACTTTAAATTTAAATGAAAAATATCCTTAATATTACGAATAGAATATTAATAACCGTCGTTATCAAGTGTAATTGGAGCTCAACTGAGATATAAATGACTATCCCAAGACGAAATGATTTGTTCGATTCGTAGCGTCTGTCTTATGAAAGCTGAAGGCGGTGATTTTTAATGTTGGTGAAATATTGTTGTGAGACGTTAAGATAAGATCACGGACGGCAGACTCACTTGATACTTCCATTATCTATACTAATATTATAAAAAGGAAAGATCTGATTGATTGTTTGAGGCTTAGGCACCGAAACTATAGAGTCGATTTCAAAAAATATTTTATCTTAAAAGCCAACATTGTCGGTAATGAACATAGGTTATAGAATATGTTCAAAACTACGATAATCTAACCCAACGTTAGACTCCACCACCCAAACCACCCAAAAACCTTATACGGCGTACACTGCGGAAGTTATTAACAATACAGAAAGGTTTTTTGTAACGTAAAGCGGTTATAATAGTATTTCTTTAAATACTTATTAAGAACAAGGAAGTATCTCCAACTTCTTTCGTCTGATATTTTGCGAATAAAACGACAAGATTTTTCAAGTTTACCGCCCTCTACCATCATCGGCGTTCATTAGACCAACTCTAAATCTAGATGGAATATTGATAACCGTTGTTTCCAAATGAAATTGGGAGTTTAACCGTGAGGCAAATGACAAATGACAACTGGTAATTCGGTCGATCCGTCGACTAAGATAAATCCATGAAAAAATCACAACCTACCCTCCAACCACAGGATAAACAAAAGATGACGCCCCACAAACAAAAGAAGTGCCATCGCAGCGACTATTACTTCCAATTTGCATTCCACAATTCAATTTGTTTCAATTCCACCCTGACCCGACTGGGAATGGTAGACAGATGGAATTATTTCTTCAGATTGAATTTTACTTGTGGCAACAAACAAGGTGATTTTTGCCTTTTGCAAGGGAATTGTTTGCTTAGAAATTGGTTTGTGATTTCATTATGTTTTTCTACATCTTTGTATTTAACTTGTATCTAAGCCATATATTGGATTGCTACGCAACTTAAAGACGTCTCGCAACAAACGGAAGACTCTTGTCCCTCCAATATAGGTTTGGAGTATACATAAAAGGCTGATACAACGCGAAATTCACCAACAATGAAGTAATGAAAACTAGGACGACACATAAGAAATACGAGTTAATTTGTTACTGCATTTAGGGCGCTGACCATTTAATATTAAGTAGCTCGACTGCTAGTTTGTCGGCTATTTACATAACATAAGCTATAACGGATATGAAACAGTGTTAATGACGAAACTCGAGTACAGGAAAGGAAAGTAATAAAATATGTCTTAACGAGAGCCACGCCTCCTGCCGTGGAGCCATACACGATTTTATGTCAACATAACCCAATGTCGATAGCAGCCGTTATACCAACAATATACATTGTAAGTTCCCGTCACAGTCAGTATCAACAGTTTTTGTTACATAAATACTACGGCAATGCGAAGCGCTTATAGCCCGAAAGATTGGGTCGATTGCAAGTGATCAGCGAAGTAAAGCAGCAACGGTCGCGACAAAGTGGGCGGTGGACTTCTAATGGCGAAAATTACTTGAGCTCTTCTCGGCATGTAACCTATCGGTCTTGGTTGCTATAGTCATATAGCAATTGACGTATAGACGGCTTTAAGCTTCTGAGACTTGGGTAAGTCGCTAAGCAACCAGCAATTGCAGCGTGTCGGAGTACGCTAGGAGCCTCCTCAGTTATGCGGAAAGTCTTGGGTTGAAGTCATGTTATACTTTTAGTTATTGCTTCTAGCATCCCACCTGAAGGTAAGGTGACGCAATCAGTCAGCTCCTACAGGGTTTTCCATCAACAGGATCCACCGGATAGAACCTGATCGTACGGCGTGAAACGTTCGGAAGCGACACGCCCAAAGGCCGCCCAACAGAATTGACTCATACTGATATTACACTAACAGTAGGGGCCACTAGTCTTTCCCTCTAAGACCAAGACATCTTTATGAGCCACTTGAGACCCTATACAAAGTGGACTTAGATCTCGAGCGTCAAACACCCATTTATGGACCGACTGGAGTTCACGAACCATTCTACGTCAATCGATGTCATCGCATAATATTGAGTAGGATAATCCAATATTATTTCCCAATATTAGCTCAGCCCGACCTTACCTGAATGCTATCAATAACCGATGATTTCATGATATTGTCAACGGAACAGTAGCCTTGAAACATGTACGGGCAAATTAAACGACATTTCGGTATGATATATAAAGTGTCATCGAGAAATCACTGGAGACCACATTCTTTTGGAATTAGGTCAAATTACCGATAGAATGACACAGTTTCGTGAAACTGAAGCGCAAGAATTTATCAATCTAGACGAACTTATCTATCCGTGCTTTTTAATAACTTTTACTTTAACATTGAAAGATTCGTGAGTGCCTGAATAAATGATTATCATAAACGGCTGTCTCACGTTATATGGTTGCATTCGCCCGACTAGTTTCGGACCTGTCCGAGGTCCTTCTTCAGAAACGCTTGCAAGTCGCGATCTAGTAGTAGCATGTATCTTTTAATTGGTTGTAGTTCTTATGTATTTTTTTGATTTTTCTTTTAGTTTAATATTAAATTATAATTCGACTTTAAACTCAAAAAAGTTGAAATTTTAAAACAACAATGTCTAGTGTCCAAGTTTCATTGAGGTCTGGTGCCATTAAAGCCGTTAAATATAAATCTGCACCAACTAAACTATTCCAAAGTGCAAAAATACCACTTTTACCTCGAGACCGCTATTGCTTAACTCATCCTATCACTTACAAACGACACCAGCCGCCTACCTATGAGTGCATTAAAACATAATTAATATTAATTAAAATATTTTAAGACACTAACCCCTTATACAGGACAATTTAGTGTTAACACAATTACCGTGTTCAATTCAATAAAAACTCCACACTTCGGCCACTGAATAGCCCAATGAATACAGAAGGTCCTTTCTATGTTTATGAATGCATTCAGTTTAACTATCAAATTGAAGGCCGTCCGCGTTCCTTATAACAAACGGGTCAAGAGTCTATTAGGTGTATGGAGGAGCAAAAGCATTTATCTATTGTTATCGTCCAAATTGCGTCCGATAGTTGTCTTTTATATACCGGCAGTGTAGGTAGGGTATTGGTCTGTTTAAATCCCCACCAAAAACATCGTTGTCGCAGACTCCCAACGCCACCTAGCACCAAAAAGAGTAAAAATACTCTATGGTAAGAAATATAAAAAAAACTCTTTAATAATTCCCTAAAACTTTAAATTGCATCGAAAAATAATAAAAATAGATCATCCACATAGTCGAAATCATCATTTGAATATAAATCTAAAAAATTTGATCAATAAACGGTCTTATTAGGAATTACTTTAAAAGTCGACAGATGTCGCTGATAAGCAAAATTTTCAATTTAGAGATTTGTTTGATCTTGTCCGTTATATTGAAGTTACGACTAGTTTATAAAATTCAGAACTAAATTCAGATTTTATCTTCATACAAAATATACCATAATAAAACTGTATTTGCATATTAAATTGCCAACTTAATTTCACGACTGAAAAATTGTGAATTGGAAGAAAAAATCCGAGCCCAGCAGTGGGAAAATGACGTTGATGATTGATACATTGTGACTATTTATAATAAGCACTTACATGTCAGTATAGTAAATATTTAATTACTTCTACACTGAACCCCACACAATGTCACACAAATAACCCCCATAACCCAAGAATAATCGTTCATCTGTCACATTAATATATCCGGTTCGAATTGGAACCCAGAATCTGACTTCGCAGCCGCGTCACTACGTAGGCTGCAGGGCCATTTCAAACCTGCATGCATAAAAACCATTATGCAGTTTTATCTGCATAATTATGAAGGCCAGTAGAAATTAGTCCAAGCTGTTTCAGCTAGCACAGACTATAGATAGACTAGACAATTCATAACACTAGGAAAAATCGGACTAAAGCTGGTTTCCCACGGTCTGTGATGGTGCCCTGATCGCACCATCACAGTGCTTTTCCCATGGTGCGTATTCTCGTTATTGAGGTTTTCCAAATTTTCAAATTATATAGTTTTCAACCTGATTTTACGCACTTCTAAAGATGCGTCTGTGCTATGGAATCGTCTGTAAAATAAAATCGTGGGAAGCCGCCTTTAAAGTTAAACTACTCCTTGTAACGTAGGTTTAGTTATCAGAGCTGATAACTTGACTTACGGATAAATGGGTTATCTGAGGCCTACACTAGCAACGATAACACGGGTATTACTGTAGAAATGAATTTGCCATAGTTTATTACTGCGATGGGTAGAGTCGTGACATGAATAAGTATAAGGATCACAAAATTACTACTGAGAGATAAGGCTCAGCGTTAGCTTTGGTTAGTAGGCAACCTAATACACTAAAAATAACAAAACACAGGTCACGTAAAAATCAAATGTCTAACATTTCTGGCCAAAACATCTACTAAACAAACTTATATCAAGCAAAACTAGAACAAAGAAGATATCCTACTATTATTATAATGTGTATGTTTTTTCCTCTTTCACGAAGAAACTACTGAACGGATCTGTATGAAATTCGGCACGGAGATAGATTATTATTAGTATAATCTGGAAAACAACACAGGCTAGTTTACATCAAACTATCTACGCCTAGTTTGCTTAAATACTCCAATCTCTTAATTTACACAAATATGATGAAACCAACTCGCTTTGTCCCGAGATTAACAGGCACACAGCTTAGAAATTGTGCTCTTTGCAATACATTTTTCCACTAAATTAAACACGACATTAATAAGACCAACTCCTATTACACGTCAAACAGATCCAGTTTTAACAAAATACCTATTCACGTTCGCACAGCACGAAATATTCGAAAAACACATTTGGCACAAGAACTGAATGCATGCAACGTGCATTAAAAACACGTGACAAAAACTTAAACAAAGGCCAGATTTGTGAAATTCCCTGTGGACCGCACGCCGACAAACATTTAGGTAAAGCTTGAACATCTGGCATTCCCAAATTGGGAAACGTTACGAAAGAACAGAACTGTTTAGTTGAAAATGTTTCTCTGGAAAGACTTTTCTTTATCGCCTCGTTAAAATTTTAAACTGTATATTAATTTAATTAGTCCCTATTACATTCACTTGCCTTTAAATCCGTCAATAAGTTAGATGGAGCACCAGTTAATGAGAACTCATTTATAGTCATAAGCTAAAGCGAACTGTTGCTTTTAAATGTAAATCTGGAAAGCTATGCAGCTGAGACGAAATGCCTTATTTGCAAATTAACGTTCCTGCAATTTTCATTTATTTGAAGCTCTAGAGACTCTAAAATCTAGAGACTCCGTCTAATATAAAACTCTTTGTATATAGTTGGGCGTATCAATAAATCTGGGAAAACTGTTAATTATTAAAATATGTGAAAAAGTGACTTACATGGAGGAGGTTGTTTCTTCTGGTTGTTCCATATAACGAGGATCTTCGCAAGACTTGGAGTCCGGACCAGCTTCCTCACCAGGGTAAACAGACTATCCACCCGATCATATGTCAGGATGACCGCCGTGAAACCCGGTGACTTCGGCGCTGTCACCGGCAAAAACAGTGGATTCACTGGACCATACTGTTGAAAAAGAATTTATTTAGTCAAAGTTACATACATACAAAAATATAACATGATTGTCACTCCAGAACGACCACAAATGAATCATCACCTAATAAGTACACCGCTTCCTATAGAATTCGTAACTTCTTAGGCATCACCGGTGCATTGTCCACTTAGTGGAAAGAAGAAACCCACTTTTTAATTGAATACTCGACGTTCCAATCCAAATATGTTAACAGCCTAACACGTTCAATTGTAAAACAAGGTAAAAAGCCTATGACCACATTGTATGGTATAAGCCTCGACGGCTAAAACCAAGAGAAGACCATTGCTGAAGTGGAGAGGGTATCACATAATGGACTCGTTCCAACGTCAATTCATTGATTTAATTTGTACCAAAAAAAATATTCCCTATTATATTAATGCTAAAAGCATTTTCTGTCAATAATATACACTGGTCATTCACTGCCCCTGTAGGACATTCATCATAGAAAAATAAACGGCTTAAAATGAAGCTACGAAGTCACTCGTTGGAATTCATTAAATTATTACGCATGAAAAACGTTAAATACTAATTACGAATCATTTTAAGAGTGTACATAGGTCCCTGCGTAAAGTAGTTTAAAAATCATGAACTATTACAGTCGGAACTACATAAAATGAACGCAACTGAACTTGAAGATGTAAAGATTTCACCAAATCACTACGTCCGTTTCTCAGCATCAACATCTCGAGCTTCATAAGACATTGGTTGCGCCTTTGGGGCGCCTGGGACCTGGGACCTTTGACGAAGTCCCAATTATAGTGTCTGAAACGTGTCCTTCTAAAATTGCTACTCAATTTCCGACAATTCCCCGCCGGTGGTTTACTTTGTAGATTAATTATGATCGAGAACTTCCAGTTGTTTAGGTTTCTTATCAGTAATTATGTATTGTCGAAACTAATATTTCGTAACATTTCCCGATATAACACAGGTTCTATTTACTGTCGATCTGAAAATCTTCTTACGAACATTTAAGTACTACATCATTCTCCGCGACTTGTTGCTGCATATCTCCAAACGGATTGTTCCCAGAAAACATGTACGTTTTCTTATTTCGCAATAAAAGAACTTAATAAACGAAACACGAAAGATATTTTCATAAAAGGCATCATGTCTTTTACGAGGGCACCTATTTGTGTCGGCCATATTGTTGCTGGAATAATCCTAGGATTTATATTTCATCCCAGCTCCTCAAGTTGCGAATTCTTTTCCCAAAATTTCGACGTATGAGAGATTTAGGCCGTCATCCGAAACGTGACGTCCGCATATCAGAGGGAACATTTTCTGAAGCCAAGCCCTTGTAAATCTAGTTTACACTCTTTACTGTTCCACTGATGTGAAATTTGTGTTTTATAAAGCAAATATAAAAATGTTCTTTATTCTTTCGCTCCACTTGCCAAATCTTCAGATCCCTAGATTTAGTAGGAGCGATCGGGTAAATCACATGAGACGTGGCGAAATTGGAATTTTGTTTTAGGGAATTTGGAGAGTGTACCAATTTTTCGGATTCTATTCAACCAAATGAGTGCCCGTTGAATATTTATGATGAACGCGCGATGTAAAAGGTTCGGAGATTCCTGACATGTTATTTCTATTCAAATAGGTACACAATGTATCCATACAAATGAAAGTAACATACAATTTTATCAATGTTATCATTTAAACGGACATATCATTTCGCACAGAAACAATTTGATTGTTAACGTCACCGACTTCTGACCGACAATTATTGAAAACTTGTCGCCTACTCTTTCTAGAGTAAAATGCGCATTTTATACAACTCGTTCAAGATCAATTGATAGGCAAATAGACAACACAATTGCCATGTATAAGCCAAATTTCAATAAGAAATATAACAGGCCACTTAGTCAACCTTTACATAATTAAAAATAAAATAATCGATATTCGAATTTCAAGTACTACTACACGTCAGCGGTTCTCAACAGGCGCTTCCGCTATCTACAAATACATGGTGTTAAATCTCTTTGAGACAGTGTATTGGGGCACCACAAAAACATCTCAAGATTCACTGGATCCTGCGAGACGTGAGGACGTCAGCTCTAATTGGGGATTCCTCCTTCAACTTGCGGCGGAATTAGGGCTGTCACATATCATAAAACTTACCACCGTCGTCTGTGTACTATTGTATTGACAAATTCATTTAACATGTTTCAGGAAACTGATAAGGTATACCTTCCTGAATATAAAATATATATTTCTTTTTGATTAGCGGGTTTTATAGAAAATATGTCGAATGATTATTTTTCTTTAAGATATCTCACGAAAACGATAGAATAGGTAAGGTTAAATTTGTTCGTGTTCAAAACTTAAAGATGTTCAGAGAAATATATTAGTTGTTTTATATGAAGCAATAGTTCTACTTTCAGGTTTTTGTAGTATCTGCTTACGTCTATTGGGAGTATTCTGTAACCGTGGCATAAATTCCATTTTTAATATAATAAAAGCTTTCACAATTGCCCACAGTAACTAATTATCAAAAACCTTCACTTCAGCGTTGTTTCCAAAAAACACTGTCAAATAATAAAAAATATAATGATTGTGATAAATTATAATTATCAAATATTTCAGTAACTAGGTGCCTAACAAACCGACGTTGATAAGCAGTTAAATTAACGAAACAAACCCCAGAACATAGATATGTATTAATTAATTCACATGGCGTCTATACAATACGGGGCAAAATGCAAGCCACATTATCGCCGTAGGTCGCTGCGACATTTCAACAGCAATCGGAATCAGAAAGAAAACGGGGAGGTGACAACCCTAACAAAGCTGTTGTACTCTGAAGGACAGGGCGCGTTTATAGCCAGTACTTTTGTATTCCACCCCGTAAGGCTTCCTCGCTATATTTAAACGATTTAATATAATTTACTACAGATACGGTAAGGCCTTGATCAGGAGATGGTATATAGATATTACGATATTTACAATGTCAATAGCCGACAAATGATCGAATAGATAACCATTTAGTAGGCAGGAATGTAAACAGTGATAGCCCAAGGGTTTGAACTTTGATCTATAGAAGGGGAGGGCCTGGATACGCCTACCCGCACCAGTAATCTTCTAACTCATTTTCGTATTAGAAATTAATTATCATTTTCTCGGGTGAATTTCATCTTAATAAATACTCACGATATATTTTTACGCCGATATTTCGACCCAATTTCCAGTGACCGGCCGGGACCATGATCCATGCAACTGGATCGAAATATCGCCATGAAAAACATATATCATGAGTACCCGTAACATAGTAAAAATAATCTTTATATGTCCACTAAAGCCTGAAAGCGCTAATTTTTTTTTGCTACAAGCGATCACCCATCCACATGCCCTTTCACTTTTCCTTAACTAAGCCAACAAAAAACAATGGACTGAAACTGCTGGGCCATCAGCGTCATACCACAGGTAATCTATAATTTAATATCCGTCAAAAAAAAATTTTTTTTTTTAATAAAACGGTACACATACTATCATGCATTTGACACACAGTTTTGTTTCATAATTTCAAAACAGTTAAAGACAAATTACCTTAATGACATTGAATTATACTCGTATTTTGTCCGCAGGGTTTGACCGAGTTTAAGTACAACCGTTCAAAATTAATGACTAGTATTCATAAGCGAATAAAATAAATTGAAATTAAATATTAAATAAATACCGAACGAAATTAATTGAGATAAACCTAATTATTGAACTAATGAACTAATGATTCATTATGTTTAAACCAGTCCAATTACTTCATTTATTACATTCGGGTTTGAGTGCCGCAGGATTTGCTATCACAGTATGTATGGATAACATAAATACACAATAATAACGTTCACAACCCGAGAACAAACATTCATCTGTAACAAAGGCGTGCTTCAGTCGGAAATCCTTTCGCAGGATCACTGAGACCCAAGCCGTCTGTCATATATGCTTTCTTTTAATTACAAGATTTAATTTAACTTGTAGTGTATTTTAGTATATTAGTTTGATAGTTTGTGGGGGTCAAATCTTGCAAGCTTAATAAGACCCACTTCCTCTACATTACGGAGCTAAAATTTTGCATAAACCCACCGTCCTGATGACAATGCATTTTTATGATAAACAAGACTTTATACTGCGTTCAGGATTGGCTCCATACAAGGGAACTCCTCTACGGTCATAAATACATTTACGAAATTTTACGTGTTTGTTCGTATTAAGGATCATATAATTAAAGCTTGTCCCATTTAATATTTTATTAAAGCTTTTATATATCTACGTGTGTGTGGAGACCCAAGTTCAGGAGTATAGAAGTGTCGTCCAACTGTGCCAATCGAATGAACCTCAGACATATTGATGTCGTGAAACGGACAGTACAATTAATACACGTCAGAGCCCCTATCGACAGACATACGGACCTGCCCACATAGCACCTCCTTGCAATCAATACTGAGATATTTGTAGGTACTTTTTCCTTCTTATATAATTCAGGTAAAAAGTTGCTTTAATCTCTTCCGGGTAGATACCCGTACCCATACCCGGTAGATACCCATACCCGGATAGATGTACCTACATAATCTTTATTTATTTATTTATATTTTATCTATCGCTCCAACAAAATATTGTGTTACAACAGACGGACTTAATGCTATTTAAGCATTCTCTAACAGCCAACTTTGAGAATGTGCAGAGAACTAAAAAGGCGGTGCAACAAAGAATAGAAATAAGAAAGTAATAAATAAAATAGAAGATGACAGATAAATAATAATATAACGTTTGATGTAAGTTTGAGAAGCTGACGTCTAAAAGCATCAAAAACTGAGAGCCCCGGCGTATGAAGGTAATGTGATACGCAGTCAACGAGCGGGTCACGTGACAAGTGAACACCGGCACCCTATAGACATGTGCAATAGCTAGAGGGTCACCAACGTGTTGCGGGACGTATAAGGCTTCATGATAAGGATCTTGAAGCGGGAAAAAGAAGGCCAAACGCTACTTCGAAAATGTATAGCAATGATATTTGGTGCGTCTGTTTTTCCGCAATAAGTCATTCTCATACATTTTTGGATTCGCGTTTGGCGTGAATGATAACAGAGAACACGTGTCTATTCGCGCAGTTACATAGCTAAAGCAACATACAGACACAAGCACAGAAAAACAGCCCACCAGACGAAAAATATACCAACAATTTTATTGGATGCATCACGAAAATTTTAAGTGCAGTAAACTTGTAGGTGCCGCAAAAACACGTATCACGAAAAACCTAGTAATTGCTATTACCGAAATTATTCGGTTGTCAGTACGTATACATAATCTTAATATAAAACATGGACATCTAGCGTTCGTGTAAAAGTGTATTAATTTTTATCTAATCAAGTTCAGATATAGTCCTTTCTAGGACGTAAAAGTTGAATGACCTATTATAAAATTCTTTAAATTTTACAATCACATACATATGTTTATCTCATTCGCACGTGATGTCTCTGTTGAATTAATATGTTTTAGTTGTTCTAAAGATTTAAATAATAATAATAAATAAATATCTTTGGACAATTCACACACGGTCATCTGACCCCAAACTAAGCTTGTACTATAGTGATCAGACAACTAATAAACATACATATATATTTTTAAATACATTCTTATATACATAGATATTTACACCCAGACACACAGAACAAACATTCCTGCTGATCACAGAAAAGTTTGACCTGGGTGAGAATCGAACCCACGACCTTCGGTGTAGCAGTTAGGTTCGCTAACCACAAGACCAACGGGCCTGCCATTTAAATTTAATAAAACTAAGACAATCCCTAATTAAATATTTTAATCAATTTCCGAAACCTGGATGGATCATCCAACATTTTTGACAGCCCCATAGATCGTATACAAACCAGTCATAGAGTATCAAAGTCGTCTACCACAGATTAGCAATCCAACAGAAATGTACAATACCCAAGTCTCTTATCACGGTACGCCGAAAGATACTGCCGGAATATATTAATACAGGTGGGCATCAATGACGTACCACTTCATGGTCAGCGTTGCCCATGGTTATCAGCAGCACAGAAGACATCGCATTCGTCACCTACATAGTTGACTCAAGCCGAAATGGTACTACCAGTATCTAAGTAGTTTATAACTTGATAATATTTTTAATATTACCTTACGCAGTGTCACTTCCCAAGAGACCGGCTTTTGTGGGCTCTTGCGACACTCTGGTCTGTCGGCATGTGATTGTGGTCAATAATCTGGGTACCTCCAATACAACCACTTTATTCAACCACTGGGCATCCCATAGCAAACGCAGTAGTCGTAATGTTTGTCTATTTAACATAATAAATAACCGATAATAGCTATAACGCCACTAAAATTGGATTGGATTGCTAAAAATTCCCTAACCCCTTTTTCATTTTGTCCTAGAAGTGTCAACGACGCGTTGCAAGCAAAATCAGAGGCGGTCAATTTGCATATTTGTTAATAATTAAACTACTCACAGCTAACCTCTAATACAAGGCTTCATTCATTAGGGAAAATATCTTTTGTATTAACAAGGTAGCACAGAAACTCTTATAGGCCGATGGGTTTTTTCTAACCGAAATAAATGATCGGAAATTTATGTGATAGCGTCTATTGCAAACATTGGTGACTGTTTACGGCAAACATTTCATGAGCGGTTCCGTGTTCAAATAGGAACTAAAGCCGTCGACCTCAGTTTGTCGTCAGATGGTAGTCGTTAAATCTTATCGGCTGTATAAAAACCTTTAACACTTGAGTTGCCGAACCCCTCCGCCCAATCTCCTCTGGAGTACGCTCGAGGCCTCTTCAGTTACGAGGCCCGGGCTCTGTAGTTGGCAATGGCCTGAAGCCAATTATTGTGGCTGCACTCACAAACGATTCGTTTTTATAAAACATTCTAAAACGAGCTACAAGTAGGTACAATTTTCCAAATCTGGTTGTTGTGGCATTGTATTGTATCTTGGTGCCTAAATCAATGTGTATATCTGTATACCAGTTATGTTTGCTTTACTTTTGTAAATTGATAAATAATTTTAAGTCATCATTCCACAGGTATAATAATGACGTGTCTGCATGTGAATGTCCGTACATGTACATACAAGATACTACGGTCCGCCCGCGGCTTCACCCGCGAGGTATCAATTGATGTTGATAAAAAGTACCATCAACAATCTCGACATAAGAAAAAACACGTCAATCCGTCGCTCCGTTTCCACGTTTCCAATGACACACACTTTCAAATTTATATGAATTTTAGCTGGATTTAGCAGGAACTATGGTCTACTAGGGGCGTTTAGGATGTAAGTAAAAATCGACTTGTATATTTTGTGCCAAGTTTGAATTCAAATTTAATGGTTGATTTATCTCATGCGTATAGATGAAAATATTAAATAGATAATAAAACGCCACGGTACGCCATTTTAAATAACCTTGTCTTAGCTATATAGAAGCGAAGCGCGTCTTTAGATATTATATTTTTTTCAAACATTTCAAATTTTTCGAATCAAATATTCATCACTAGCGCCGCGACATCCCAAATCTCATTTAGGAGACCATGACAGAAGGGATTTCCGCAGTAAGTTTGATCCCTGATTCTGCGGGAACCCTTCCATTTTCCGGAATACAAAGTATCCCTTCGGTTGACCCAGAATGGGAGCTATCAATCAATATGTCAAGTTGTATAAACCCTTCAGGTGGGTTCCGCGTGATGCTTGACACCGTGAATAATTTTCTAATTTCACTATCTCTTCAGTTGGACAGGTTACTAAGTGCATGAGAAGCGCTTGTAGCTTATTGGCTTGTGTTAATCGGGAGTGATAGTTACAGTACCGTGTACCTAGATGGGTGACCGATGGTGATAAAAAAAATCTTTCGTGCTTCGGCGTAAAATCTATATTGGAGGTCGGAGGTCGGAGGAGGAGCAGGAGGAGCGAGGTCGAGTATATTCTAAACCTCCTCAGTTACGAAGACCAGCTCAATAGTCACTTATTCATGGGTTAAAGCTAACTAGGTACATAGAAATAAACAGAATGATTCTGCCCATTCTTCATTTTATTTCGGGTCGGCGGAATATACGCTTTTCTTCTTCATTTTTCCCTGTCAACCATTAGTTCAACACTGACTCCCTTTTGATTCCACGTCCCATTCAAATATAGAAATAAACGATGTCCGCATATTGTTTAACACAATTTTAAAAAATTAATATTTACTTTGACGGCTAATTAATTTGAACTTAATATGCATGATAGAGCTCTTTATACGAACCAAATTGTTTTATTAAAAAAATATTATTTACCCAATTGTCATGTTGTACTTATTTTACAGTACACAATCCCAAAGTCATTATGATGCTACTCACCATCTTTACATATTACTTAAACGCACACACACACATCATAACTCACACGAGGCAAATATTCATGTAAGGTAGTGCACCCAACATCTTAGACATCATCACCACTTACCATCAGGTGGGATCGATATCAAGTATTAATTTTTACAGAAAACAGAAATGCCTGTCTCGTTCCGGTTTGGAACTCGGAACCACGTTGCACGCAGCGTCACCATCAACTAACCTACACAGTTTAATTACATATTCCTGTCTAGATTTCAATTTAAGAATTAAAAACATGTTTTTAGGATATTTTTTTTTCGTATTCTGTAGCAACAAATGAAGTGAATATGGCACTTGACAGTTATGGCACATTTATAATTCAACGTGTTCCCGACGGAAGAGATATAAAAGTTAGCATGAACAATCTGTTAAGAAGTTGCTGAATAATATTGGAGTTTTTGGGGCTTTGCTTTTCACATTCTGAAAAGAGACTTTAGCCCAGTAGTGGGGTAATTGTGGGTTGCAATGATGATCGTGGCTGCATGATTTGTTATTTTAAAATCCTTAACTTATGGTAATTATAACACGAAATTCCCCTCGATTCGCTACGGAAGAAGAGTAGTCCAGTGGTTTCAGAGTTGCCATACTAAATTTAACCCTTTATCCCACGGGAACAAAGTATCTTATAACCGTTGTCCTTATATATGCCACAAACATGCTAAATTTCATCTAAATGGCCATACTAACTTTAACCTGTTCTTCTGTGGGAACTAAGCCATTTCCTGTGATAAGACATATCCTATAACCATTCTCGGGTTTTAAACTACGACTATACCAAATTTCATCTAAATCTGTGTAGTGGTTTTTGCGTGAAGCTCGATCAGACGGACAAACTGGCAGACAATAAATATATCGATAACAAAGGCTCCCTGCATCAAAATATTAAAAAAAATACTCAATTGATGTCGTTACAGTTCTATAATTAGTATCGATATAGATATTAATGATTGTTTATGCGCAAATATATGGTATTAAAACTATTCCTTTATTAAAATTACATCTTAATTTTCGCAAACTGTTGCTCTAATTTCAGGT
>DWJZ01000346.1:0-34530 GCA_018249125.1 Asbolis capucinus
CATTTTTTTTAATTTAATGTTTGTCTGCCTGTTCGAGCATCACGCAAAAACCACTGGATAGATTTAGATGAAACTTGGCATGATCAAAGTTTAAAACCCGATAATGGTTATAGGATAGGTTGTATCCTAGGAAACAGGTTGTATCCTTTATTCCCACAGGATTACAGGTAAAAATTTGTGTGGCAAACCGAAACCATTGGACCAATTTAGACAAAATTGTGTATGTTTCAACCTTATATGATGAGAAAAAATATTGGATAATTTTCATGCAATCTTCTTCCAATGCGAAGCAAAGGCAATTTCTATTACAAAATGTAGTTACGTCAAATCTCGAATCCAATAATTGTAAAATTGTGTTTACTGTCAAATATTAATGGTGCGTTCAGAAATTTTCTTACAAAGATACCAATACTAGCTTCAGAAAACTCTTTTTAGAAATATATCTGCAGCTTCATAAAAAGGAATAATTGTTAATAATCTAAAATAGTAATAAAATAAAGGGGTAAATGTTGATTAAATGAATATGTTACTGGTATTTTGTTACTGGTAAAATTCTAAAGTTTATTTTCTTACTAGGGTTCGTCCGCGGTGTCCAGGAGTAACAGACATCCATCCATCCGCACAAACTTTCGCATTATATCATATTAATAGGATGTCAGTCTTTTATTGGGAAAAGTTTTATAGACTAAACTCACACTAAACTCAGATACACAATATTTATACACTACGCAGAGTAAAAGGGAGATTAGTGCAGGAGGATTCTTCGCTCCATTTTAGTCCCATGTTCCTTAAAACTATTCAGTCCATAGTAGGTGAACCCGCTACTTCGTACGTGCAGGAGTTTTGTCCGAGTAACTCCCGATCCCGCGGGATTTCCAGGAAGACAGACTTGTTAGTTTTATATTAATAAGTTTATTTAGAAACTATACCCATATGCGTAGAAGATTTTCCCGCGTAAATTCCGAGTCCGGGGGATTTCCGGGATAAAAACTATCCTATATGTTAATCCAAGTACTCTATGTGTTTGTTACTCCTTGACGCAAAAAATACCAAATAGAACTGAATGAAATTTGGTAAAGGGATAGATTATATTCTGGAATAACACATAGACTACTTTTTATCAACACACCACACAGGCGAAGCCGCGGGCGGACCTTAGTAAGAAAATAAACTTTAGAATTTTAAAATACCAGTAACATATTCATTTAATCAACATTTACCCCTTTATTTTATTACTATTTTAGATTATTAACAATTCTTCCTTTTTATGAAGCTGCAGATATATTTCATGAAAATTGGTCCCACAGTTTTTGCGTGATGGAGTAACAAACAAACATACAAACTGCGGCCAGATGGAAGCACTTCGTCGCGAACCAAGTGAAACAAGTCACAGCGTCGATGCCATCTGACTGCTGGCCATATGCCGCATCCAGTGAGAGCCTAGCCTATTACTCAAGCCGAGGTCTCACGGGCTCTCAACTTTAACAATATAATTTGTGATGGCTGGGACCAGCCTGGCCATCTATGTACCAGACAATAATCAACAGGATTATGGTACCGTCCAGGACGTTAAGCAAATAAATACTGTTTTAGGTAGTAATAAAATTAAGCAATTCGTAGATAAGCATAGGCTAATTAAGGCTGCGAATGAATAATAAATAGTTGACAATCGAAACATTTCATGCAAGATATACATCGTTTAAAGGAGGGAACGGGTGTCAGTAAGGATAGCCAAATATTTAATTTAAAGTCCTTGTTACATAAACATTACATGTTACGTGTCGGTGGCAGACTAAATGCAAACATCTAACATGAGATTTTATTTTATTTATTTATTTATTTACACCTTACAACTAACATAACTGGTATCCTAATGCGTTAGTGTAATTGAAATAAATGTGTTAACTTAATTTATACATTATTAATTAAACTATTAATTTTCAGAAATAACATCATAATACTAAAAATAATAAATGAAATACAGTGAAACACCAAAAGCAGGAATAAGTCCAAAACTGCTCGTCGCTCAAAATAAAATGGAACTAGCGTCAACTTTTGAACAAAAAAAAATATTATCAAATTTGGCCCACACATAAAAGTTCTGAGATAACATATATAAAAAATCACACGGATTGAGTAGCTCCTCCCTTTTTTGAAGTCAGTAAAAATACTTATACTAATTCAGGAAACGAGTGGATAAGTATAATATGTCCTGATTGTTTATAAATATCGAAGGAGACGAGAGCATATTTGTGAGTGCATATCCGGTTGGTATCATACCGTGCAACACTATATCGGTGCCGGCAAGTCATAACCTCAAAGCAGGAGGGCGCGCGGCGTCCGGGGATCGATGTCGCCGCGCCTGCGTGGCGCACCGTCGCGGCCCGCCAGCCACAGCCGCTGCACAAAGCACGGACAGTCGCGGCCGCGAGCACTGACCCATCTCAACATTAATGTATCGAGTTACCACTCATCCAAACCGCGGTGCCATTTCTATTTAATTAAGCACTGACATGTGATAGGTTTCGTGTCCAATACAACTTTAACCTAGTGTTTGTTTTGGTGATATCGGCTAACATGTACAAGACAGTGCGACATGGTGAAAATAGCTTACAGTACACCATCCTCCCGCAGACCGAGGAAGTGCTCAACAACAGCGGTCTCAAGGGTAAGGGACGCGACTACAGCCCCTCGATTCACGTTCGACGCTCTCGAAGAAGATCTACTTTGAAATATGTCTTGCTCATAGTTTTTGGTATAATTGTTGCTCTCGCCCTGTCGTCCATACCTCTATTCGTTATGAATGGTGCTCTATATGCAAGAAGAAACCTGCAGGATCAGCATGAAGTTAATATCGCGTCATCCTTGTTGCCTTCAGGACGCGATGTCCTTAAATCAAGAAAAAAGGAGCTCATTGCAGCCCCAGAAACATCAACTTCTGTACTGCCAATCGTAGAATCTAGTACTAAGACAACAACTACTACTTCTACTACGACCGTTATCACGACGGTGACCAGTGAAAAAGCAACCACACCGCCCTGGCCCATGCCAGCCCTCAAGCTATGGAAGACCTTAGCATCTACGACGATAAAAACAATTCCAACGGAGCACCTGGAAGAAATTCCACTTATTGGCACTCCTTCCGGTGGTGTACGTCTGCTAGACCATTACATGTCTCTGAGGCCTTGGGAAAAAGATGTGATTATTAGACCTACAGTTGCTCCGGAGCCGCCGGGGAACGTACCCACGGAGAGACCGATAACGACTAACTCCAATAAGTTATTCGATGATGTGTTAATTACCGCTAAAGCCACCACGACGAGTATCACGTTGATCGCCCAGGATGAGCGAAGCAACGAGTCTAAAAAGCAGGATCTGGCGGATACTTTACTGACATCGGAGTACGACGACGAGGTTAAGAAATCTCTAGAGGTGGACGAAGTTTTTACGTTCCCGTCGTCGAAGCCTAACACCGCAAGCGATTCCGATGAAGTGACTGTGTCGAAGACGCGCGCGTGGTACGCGGCCAGTTGGCCCTTCGGAGACACGTCCTCGTACTTCCAGTGGACGGTGAGTGCACCTCACTCCATGTGCCTGCATGTTGCGTTGTTAAATCGTTACAGCGACTATATTATATACTAATTTCAATATTCACTTTAGCATTACTGCGTCTATGGTCTTTACAGTATGGGATTCAGTTTATTAATGCTCCACCATGCAGCTCCAGCGCGGATTGGTGGAGGGGTTCGTCGCCAACTCAAATATCGGAAGTGTTGATGCTGCCCGAAGAGCTCCGATATGTTTTAACGATCGCCATCGAATATAAACAACGTTTTCATATTTTCGCTCTCCGAAGTTAGCATCAAATTGCTCATGAAACGTTTACCAACAGCAGTCCCCTTTCCTTCACCGACGACACACTCTGTTGTTCAACTTTGCTGAACAATGACGATGGCCAGTGGTCGCCAGGCCAAGCTTACATAATAAATCAATTAAAAATACATCTGACTAATCGTCTACAGTACTACTTATACAATGTTTAATACTGTATTTCTTTTCAATGCACAGTTTGCTGCAAATAACTATGTTACGAATAAACCGGTTTTTGGTTTCAAGGGTTTCGAGACATTTTGGTGTATTCCACTGATAAACCGAATAAGCAAATGTTCATTTTATAATTATCGCCAAAAATACAATATAATGAAATTGAAAACTAAGAGAGGTGAACCTACTTGGCCTATTTTTTATATTCATCTTATATGCTAAGGCATGAACAGAACATGTTAGTTTAAACTTGTACCGCACCAAGTGACTACGCTTATTGTTATTGGAGAGCCTGTGTGCGGTTCAATTTCAATCGTCATTCAATCTATTACTATAATTAAACGCAAAGTGCATTTTTCCTGTACATTGAATATTTTTTCAAAATTTTGATGAGGGGCACTTAAGGGACGAAATACTTTTTTTGAAATTATTGTCTATCTGTCTGTCTGAACGCGTGACGTGTCACGTGAAAACCTGCGGACGGCTTTCGATTAAACTTTGTATTTATATCCCCGATTAACATCTAGGATACGTTTTATTCCGAATAATTAACGGGTTTCCTTGGGATACGGGAAGAAAGTTTGAATGGGAATTTTCTTAAATATTAACAGATTTGTTTAAAATGTGCAACAAACATTCTTTATTTATATCTACTAATCAAATACATGTTTCTCTAATTTAAAAACCATGTATGTGGATTAGCGGGGCTGCGGATAGGATATGCAGCTAGCACGACTTTGTCATGTTATTTTGTTATTGGCTCTACTCAACATTGTGCGTCAGATGTAATATAGGGCCGTGAGAATCATGTTTTTAGGCAAGGTTAGGTTTCCGCACTCTTTTCTTTCTCTTCGATGTCAACTATATAACAACCTGTCCCACTACTGGGGTCGGGTCTCCACTCACAATGTGAGGGGTACAGGTGTACACATCACTTTGAAAATAAGAGGTGCACGCTGCAGGCTTCGAACCCGGGACCTCCCGTTCGAGAGCGCAATGAACTATAACTGAGCCTAATATTTCACTTATCAATTCATCCTATAGGCATTTTAATAATATCAACACCTTGAGGTAAAAGAAACGTATTTTATTTATTTATTTATTAAATCACTTACATACTATACACCGGACAATATAATTATTAAAATTCCACTATGTATATAAATCTAAGCGTTAGTATAATTATACGTGACGACAGCGTGTAAAGCAACAAAACAATCATATTCCAAATTTATTACTATTCAATTAAATTACAACATTACATTACATATCATTAATGATTACTTAATAAAATTATAAATTAAATATATTCAAACCAGTAGAATTATAATGTCAATGAAAACATGCTTATATAATTGAAACTAAATTAATACCATGTGTCAGTAAGAAAAAACAACGAAAAATATATAGTAAAATAAAATAATTTAAAATTACATTAAATTACATAAAAAAGTAATGTAATTTGACGGCTAATTATTTGAATTTTTTCCTTCAGTTCTTTTATATTATTGCAAAATAAATATATGTGCTTTGTCTTTGATAAACGACGACGACGTTAAATAATTTTAACGAAAATGAGTTTTGAATGCAGTCTTATTAAGAATTTTTCGCTCTATTGCGTGGTTTGTGGGACGCTTTCAAATACAAAATGGTTTATACGGCACAGATTACTTCACCCTAAACAGAGTTTTTGTTGGGATGTATGGTGTAAGAATAAAAAAAAAATTACGTAACAACGACTCACATCTCGTTAGGACTTAATAAAATGTAATAACTCAAATAATTGTGGTGTATAAACCTTGAAAAACAAAAACGGGGCGTAAATCCACCAAACAAAGATACTGACCATAAAATAAGGTTTTCCATAGCAAAGTGCATAAAAAATAACCAATGTCAGTAACAGGGTCAATATACTTATAAGAATGAAAAAAATATTAACAATACTGTTCTTAAATTATGTTTTTAGTAGTTAGTAGCAAAATAGGAGTTATAGCTTTTACGACCTTTGTATCCCAAGGTACCGGAGATGTGTGAAATCTATGAATTACATATAATTTCTAATATTTAGAAAATACTTTGTAAAATGAATTGGAAATTCTAAACATAGCACAACATTCCTGGGAATCAGGTACACAATTCGGAAATGCTACTAGGAACTGCATATAAAAACAATGCTTCTGTAATTAAAATAAATAAAACACATCACACTTTAGATCACAAACCCATTTTAATTTATTTAAATAAAAATATATGTGACATGATCCTGCAACAATCGGGCTCAGCGTGGCATAAGCAGAAGCATAAGTCTGTGCGAAAAGGAAAATGCCATGTGTAGTTTTCAATTCAGTTCATTACATTCATTACAACGGCATTCACAGCAATGAAGTGATTTCGTCTCACATTACCTGTTGGATACTGAATCACTAGAGTCGCCCAATGAGCTTTGATTGTTGTCAGTCGACTGTAAGTATTCGATCATAAACACTGATACGATATTTTTATATTTTGATCATGGTTTGTTTGGCACAGCATACTATGTTTGACCCTTCGTTCAAATTGTTTCGGTAATGTAGTGTAGCACTTGCTGCATAATACGCATTGCGGTTTATAATGAGAATATAACACACCTAACGTATCTACATGTAAAATGAGTATATAACAACACACCTAACGTAACTACGTGTAAAATTACAATATAACAACACACCTTACGTATATACATGTAAAATCGGATTAGCGAACTATTTCACGGGACCGTTAAAGCGCTCGAAGGCTTTGGAAGACATTGCGCGACAAACGGAAGCTGATGAATTTTTTGGAACTAGTGATCACCAATCCTCTTAACTCGTTATTTGATCATTTAGAATCGACTCAAGACGTGGAACGTTGAAGGAAAAATTATATTATTTGTGCAGGGCTACTCCAGCAGCGACAACTTGCTGCTGCCGCTGCTGGTGGCGGCGCTGTCCTCGCTGTGTCTGGTGCTGCTGCTCGCACTGGCTGTGAAGCGCCGCAGAAGGTCCACCACCGCCTCCTCACAAATTGGGGTAGGCATATATCTATCTACTATCAATGAAATGAAATGGAATTTTATTCGAATTTGGTTTACAAGAGTCTTACTTTTCCAAAGTCAAACTACGCCATTGGTTCAAGAAATCCCTATGGTTAATAGTCTTGAAAGAAGAAGCGACACGAAACTCCCAAGCAGTTATTTTTTCAACTCACAGTTAAAGGTAGCACTTACTACTACTAATTATATTTTAAAATTCAAAGCATTTTTTTAATTAAAATATTCATCCAGTTTGTAATAACCTTTCGTCATAAGAATGCTTTTGACGAGAGCTTTTAAATTTACAATACGGCATTTCGATTAATTTTAATGGAATTTCGTTATAGACTATAAATTGACCTCGTTTCGCTTCGGAACAAGAGTTGTCCAGTGATTTCAGAGTTGCCATACTAATTTTTAGCTATTATCCCAAGCAGTTTTCTGGGATAAAAAGTATCATACAACCATTGTCCTTACATAAACCACAAACATACTAAATTTCATTTAAATTGGTCCATTCGTTTCGGAGTTGCCATACTAACGTAAAACTATTATCACACGGGAAAAAAATAGTTTTCTGGGATAAATATAGTATTCTATAACCATTCTCGGGTTTTAAACTACGGTTTTTGCGTGAAGCTCGAACAGACAGACTGACAATAGATCCAAAAAAAATTTTTTTCGTCTCTATATCGACAACAAAGCCTCCCAGTATGAAAATTTAAAAAAATACTTAATGCTTTCTTATTAGTATAGATACAAAATTTTAACACATTATAAACCGTTCATAAACAAGGCACCATGTTAGCTGAGTTTGCATTTTGTTAAAATCAGTTTCTCCTTATTCCTCGTATTGATGTTATGAACATCACAATTCTTAACAAAAGTCTGGATATTTTTTAGAATACAAAATTTATACCCTAATATAAATTGGGAATTAATATACTTATACCTAGTAAGCAACGGAATCAAATTAATAAATCATTTATTCACGTGCTCAGGTCTTATAACAAGCTTACGAATTGTAACATTCTTTTTGATCTATCACAGTTTCCGAAAGGTGCTTCATTGAGGAGAAGAAAAGTCAAAAGAAACTCCTCAGCATATCTGTTGTATTAAAAAATCGATTGCCAAGCCAGACTTCAAACTCAGCTAGCAGCATGCCTTGAGACTTTTTCAGACTTTTTAAAATAACGAATGTCTGGCATGCACAAGCTCGTAGACCCCTATCTCTTGCATTGCATATTACCAAAATTACCGAGAGAGTCGTCCTCAAGAGCAATCTTTTGACATATGATCCGTTAGGCATGTCAATTGTTCCAGAAGCTGACCGCTGATCTCCAGGCGGATGACAACACCAACCTGTTGACCGCCGAGAACCCCGAAGAGACGGAGGAGTGAACTACCCGCAACTACCCGCGCACCTGCTAGTTAATAACATGCTTTCTAATTTTATTCTATCTATCAATTTTGGAGCAATTGTATCACATTAATTCAGTTAAAACTAACAAAAGGAATAATATAAGTAGTAAAAAAATATTATTTAAGTAAATTGATGCAACTCAAGAGTAAAGGATATAGTATTTCGCTAAAACGAGAGAGCAGATATATATTTGACTTTCGGCGGTGGGTTTACTGGCTCCAAGTAGAGAGGATGTTCATTTAATGAATATATGTCAACAGTCGCGTGGATATAGAGCATACAGTGACATATATATATGTACAGAATGTATATATATAAGGTGCGTCATTACTGGAATAGGGTCAGTGTCGTGCTCGTACAACGGGTGCTGTCACCTTTTGTATATCATAATAAAAAGACCGACCGAGTCTTAGAGCTGGCGAGCCCACCTATCCAAATAGCTTTTAAGTTAATTGTATATGATATTTGTTTTGGATTTCCAGAACCAACCCTATAGCGAATAGCGTACACAAGATCCATACAATAATTATCATTTTAGCTTCGGTTTACATATACGAGTACATGTATCATTAAGATGTAGTATATTTTGAACACGACAGGTGAATCGATATTTTATAACGGACCCTTAAATCAAAACCTACACAAGTAAAACTTCATCCCCTCTATCGCAGTAGGCTAGTAACCTTAAAAAAATAACAAACTTTTTTCCCGTGGTAAATATGTATACACATGTCATAAAAAATAGAGGGTTTGAATGTACTACGGGACCCTAATAGTCGATAATGCTTATATATACTTACCAATACTTGCTGCTCTTTAAGATAATTCGTAGACAATTCTTGGCAGTCTGTCAACTTGTCAAAAGGTTATAACTGCTATCATTCACGACAGCTAATCAATTTTTAGTAGTCTGTCAGTTTGTCAAAAACTACTAGTGTTTGTTAATAATAAATTTGATTGATACTTAGTACACTTCGGAATGATAACATATTATTTTTGGTATATTTAACATGGCCATTGTACCTATTACGGAGTATGTGCAATTATCCCTATTAAAATTCGAAGTGGAAATGATTTGCTCTTTAAATTGTCTCGTAACTAGATGTCGTTGTTCGTATACTGCATAGTGTACCTGCTGCGGTGAATAAATACCTGAATTACAATATCTTTTAGGCTATCTAAACAATTATTCTAAACTGTATGTAATTATTTACTTGAAAGTTCTTTACCTAAGTACTTAAGGCTTTATTACAAACCAATTAAATTCGTATGAAGACATCACAAAAAAATAGAAGATACCAAAATATTTTTTGAAAGGGTTAAAAGTAGAATTGCTGCAATAATACGAGTAGGTGACGAGTGGAGAAGAGTAGTGTGGAATATTGTACATGGATGTAGTTCGTTCGCTAAGGCTCCTAGCATTGTATAGGAAATAATAACCTATTATATTTTTATAATGCCATGACAGGAAAAACATTTTTACAAAGGCATCGTAGTATTGTCTCTCTAATTATGCACATGGCGTGCTCGTGAGCTTGTGGATAGCTACGAATGTAAGTACATTTTGAATCGTAGTACTGTTCTGTAAAATAACATACAGTTCGCCTTATAAACATTGTTGTCGTGACTTCGCCGCAGCCGCCAGGGGGGCTTGTATTAAGATGTTCGTTGTGAAGACATCATTTCATCATTTATATTTCTCGTCAGTATTAACACAAGTACGGTATTAACTCGTTGATGTCTATATTTTGTAGTCCTACGATAGCTTTAAGACGTTGCGTGTCTATCCTATTTTAACTCGGTGTCAATCTCCAGAAATCGATTTATATATCTTAATGTGCATCAGAATCATTTTAACTAGATATAAGACTGATATAATGGTTATGTTTTAACATTTAAACAAATGAGTGGCGGAGTGTTCCAAGTGTTAAAAATGTTTTTATAAACGATTCCTTTTATCTTTAGCGTGCTATTCAATGTTAGATATTAAGTAAAGTGTTGACGATATCAATATCCTATTTTGATATTTGAATGTGATATCTTAGAATCAATGCAACCATTCACACATATTTCGTGTGAACAATTACTTACTAAATTAGTCCAAGCAATCATCTAAGCAAATTGCGTAAGGTCGGTCGAAACGCTGAGATGCACTTTTGTCAATCTTTGCTAATATATAATGTAATAAAACGTATACCTGTCGCACACTATATTATAGGAGACGAGTTTTATTTTTGGCTTCGTGTCGATAGTTGAAGCTGTCAGGCCGCTCGGTGTGGACCAATGTGGCGGCACATGGGGTGCGGCCTGCTGACATTACCATGTACATATCTCTAGTCCGCTTTTTCATCTTCAAATAGTTCGTAATCAAATATCCTTGCCGAGTGTCAACTAATTGGAACATTTTAATATATAAGGCTTGTATACTCAAGAGTAGTATTATTTCTTGTCTTGGATGGAAACGTTCCACCCGGTAAGACGTTCAGCTTCACACTGAGCACGTGTGCACCGCGTCACATTTGTTTACAAACTATCTAAAGATGAGCGAAACGGACTATTCCCAATAAATTGTGTTGCCCCACCGAAGGCTTATTTCAATAAATATGTTTTTTATTTAAAGTCATTTATTTACAAAATGTATTAACCTTTACAATAACATCATACCGAGTATAATACAAAATAATACACAGTATTGCCTACCTACTCTATATTAGTAACGGTTGTCATATCGACACGAGTGAACCCGTCAGTGTTATTCAGTGAATTCCTTCTTGCTGTAGAAATGTAAAAATTGCACAAAATATTGAGTTATCATCATGAAATATTTCGACGTTTCTCTAATAATATCACTTCACTGCACACTATGTACACCCCAGCTTGTCAATGCCACCGCCACGCCCACAGCTGTCGTTATTGTCCCTAGCTACATATGTCAATGAATTACTTCACTAAGTTTTATTAACATGTCAACTTATACTACAATATATTGCTTCTAACAATTCATTTACTCGTGTATAATAAAGTTAACTGTAGCAAAATCAGCTTTCATCATTCTTATAAATCACAACATATACATTTTATTCATAAGACAAGTTCATACAAACAAATATATTGACAAACAAACACTTTAGGATTTAGAAATGTTCATGTAATATTGAATTATTTTGTTATTGGTGCAACTAAGTTCTGGTTTCGTATAAGACTCCACATATTTTTCAATAATACATAGGATTCTATGAGTTGGAGATGTCAACTGCGGAATGGCACTCCAGACTTCTCAGAAAAATACGTACAATTTAGCAGTTTTTCTTTACTCGCTATATTTAATGAACACAATGTGAAATTAAAGTTTAAAACGCACTAATTATGATAAATTAGTTTGACCGGCGAGCTGTTCTCCAACCATCAATATTATAGCTGTGACATATCGAAGCTAAGTCGGGGCAACTGCTTAAGTATTAATTCAAGCACATTTGTACCGCTAAATGACAACCATCCAGCATAAAACTACGTACGTTGTTACAACTGTACGTGCCCACCGCCGCCGTAACGACACACAGCTGTCCGTACAGTCGTCGCCGATCAAATCAGACACGAGTTGAAAAATATCCGATCAAGATAATAAGTCGATGTATAAATGCAACTGTTATCAAACAAATACACTTGCTATTGTTATCAGTAAAATACCGGGATCGCACTTTCATAATATAATACAAAACACACGTCCTACGTAAAAGTGATACAATTGACATGTTTGCCTCGTGGAACAGTGATATAGTCTCACAAGACCAATTTAAAGCTTATCTGTTGGATATTCTGCAACTTCCAGGAGGTCACGTGGTAAACGCAAGAGCTTCACAACCCAAATCATTACAAAATACATACCATAACAATAAAACCAAATGCATCTTGTTTTTCATACTAAACGTGGCCAAATAACTATTAAACTGTTAAATACAGTTTAAAAATAAATGTTTTAATAAAATGTTAATACCGTATTTTTTGGTACACAACATTAGAACTTCCGTATCACAAATAGAATATAATTTTTAAAATAGATAATTTTTACTGTGATAATAGCTTAGTAATTATGCGGATCCACATATGAAACATAACTATGTTTAACAAAACTACAATATCTGTATTAAAATAAATAATAATTAAATTATTTTGAAGGAAATACACCCTCTCATACAGAACGGGGCCTACACAACATATTATACAATCAACGTACGCTTCAACTTAATACAAAACACATTAAGAGGTAATTTGAGCTATCATGACACTCAATGTATGTATACATAGAGAATTCCACAGAGAACAGTACATAAGCTAATGTTCGTGCTCACAACGAGCGAGACCGACTCAATGAGCTGTAGCAGCTGTTCTGCAAACTGCTGTAAACACGCTGGATTTCGTTTCGACCCACTATAGTCGCGGATCGACCTCTAATCGGACATTTCTTCCTCTCACTCTCTCACTAAATTATTCATATTCAATTAGAAGTAGATCAGTCTGCCAGATTAGAGGTATTATTTTGAGTCAGAATTTAATATAGTCGAATTTCGTTTCGTAGTCATAGTCAGCAGGAATTTGGGAATTTTTTTGCTGACTTTAGAAATGAGTAATGAATTATGCACAGTCGCCCACGTCAAACTGACTTCCACTCCATTTGTTATATTTAGAAAATGTAATACGGCCAAACTATACAATGTAAAAATCCTCTATGTAAACATACCCTTAGTTCCTTCACAACACGAAAAACAATGATCAACAACAATCGTTGCCAAGCAACCGATATCGAGCACGTAACAAAAACCTTTATTCCTAACACTGAATCTATATCTACAAAAAGGTTAATATGCCAGATATCTGTTGCTAGGCAAACATTGCTGCCAAACATTCTCGCACTACGGCCGAACTACACACGGGACTGCTGGGGCGGCTAGGGCGGTGGGTGCGCGGGCTTGAGGAGGCGCGCCAGCACGTGCCGGCCGCCCACCAGCTTGAGCTGCTGGCCGTCCATCAGTACGCCGCGCACGCCGCCAGAGGTCGGCACCGTCGCACCCGACGCCGTCTGCCAGATAAAATCCTATGTATTATAAGTTCTTATTCGCTACTCAATTTTCTACAAGTAGGCATATTTGCAGGTGTAGCTGCGATTTAAACAACTTATGTATCATTCGTCATCGAAAGTCCTACACGCCACAATACTTCCAGGGCAAACAATCTCAATGAAAGATTCATGTATCTATAATTTGTAATTTATATAATTTCATTCAAAAAATTACATACTTTGTAGTTTTGAACAATGACTATGAACGAACAAAAGTTATAAAAACTGATCAAAGATGAGCTAAAACATGCAGTTGCGGCTACGTTCAAGTTCCGGGCCGCGCACACGAAGATCGTGGAACATACGTACATTCTGACACGCCCAAATACTTATTTAAAATCAATGTCACGCTGTAGAACGCATAATTCATTTTCAATTTGTCAATCTATCAATCATATTATTACCGGTTTATTCAAACTCTAAGCACGTCCATGCATTTATCGACTCTCCCGGAAACAATTACTTTATATTTATATAGCTGAAACTGACTTTATTTTGATTTAATTTTTCCTGTATTCAGTTATTGTCATGCAACTTCCACCGTAACGTGTTAAAATGATTAAGGCATGCATGTTCAATCACCTGGTGCAACTTTATTCCCTGCGGAAGCTTAACCTGGTGGATTGGATTCACCTATAATACAATTATGTTTGTTACAAAAATAAAAATAATCAACACATTCCCAAAATACATATCTTAATAATAATTTAAAATAATATAAATGATACAATAACAAAAGATATATGACATGACAAATAATAACACAACAAAAACGTTACATGTGTTGTAATTGACCGACTTGTTTCGAATGTATGTTTGTATGTGCGGCATGTTGCAGAATGTTGCATACTGCCGAATGACAGCTAAAATGGATGTGTTACGTAAAACTTGACTCACAATATTTTTCATTTTTTTTATCATAAAAGCATCGTCTTTGGGTTGGTCGTTTAAATTTTAGGTTTATTATTATTTTAATTTATAAATTTTGGATAGAGTTGTCACTGACCTGTTGCAATTTTAACACAGGCGTGGATGTCGAAGAAGTCGTTACAGTTTGGGCGCCTGGGAAATAAAAATATAAAATATAACAATTTGTTTTTCCCCGTAGTCTTGAGGAGAATAATGTAATTCTTACCTATGTTGCTTATGACTATCGTCTGCGAGCTGGTCGCGCCGCCGCTGGATGTGACCCTGATGGCGCCGCCGTCGCTTTGCTGCTCACAGAATAACAACTATATTTCATCATCTACATTACGATCCCCTTTATTTTATTTACACGTGTTGTCTTACTACATACTTGTTAAAATAAGTTGCATTCGGAATTAAGATTGAATGATGAATTATTTGGTGTGAAGTCTGGTATAGTGTAGTAAGTGTAGATGAGTCACCTGGAGGATGATGTTGTGGAGCGGCTTGGCGGAGGCGAGCAGCAGGGGGCGCGGGAGGCGCGCGGCCGGCGACACCACGCGCACGGCGCCGCGCCCTCGCGCGCCCACCACGCCCTCCAGCGATATCATCTGCCCCTGCAACTCCTCGTATTATACATATATCGTTCATTCTAAATATTGTTCTATATTCACTTTATACACCTAATGATAAAAGTTAAACGAAAGAAATGTATAATGATAATCGAATGAGCCTAATAAATAATATGCTAACAATAATGTTCATTCATGTCGGACTACTTCAAGTACTATTTTTAGAAAACTCATTTGGCTATGTATCAATAGTTATAGTATAATTTTTAAATCATTAGTTAACAATTACCTGCGCATTAGTTAATAACTTAGCAACAATCGGCTGCGTCGTCTTATCTCCCGTGGTCTGAGCCCGCACCACCTGGGCTATCGGCTTCGAGGTCTGGTTGGCGAGCTGCAGCGCCTGCCCGCTGGCCAGCTGGATGGTCTGACCGTTGGGCAACTGAACGGTCTGACCACCCGCGAGCTGCAGCGTCTGTCCCCCCGGCAGTTGTACAGTCTGTACACTCTGTCCACTCATCTGTACGTTCTGCACGCCCTGTCCGGCTAATTGAACGTTCTGGCCGGCTAGCATCGTTTGCACGTTGCCGGCCAATTGCACCGTCTGGCCGGCCAGCTGCATCCCCTGGGAGGGGAGGACGCTCTGGCTGGCCACCTGGACGCTCTGTCCGCTCGGCAGCTTGACCGTATGTCCGGTCAACTGGACAGTTTGGCCGGCGATTTGGACAGTCTGTCCTGCGAGCTGCACCGATGACACCGGTATCTGAACGGCGGTCTGCTGGCCCGCGCTCTGAATGAATAAAATAAATAGTTAGATTCAGCTTGCGAGCCCATCACGGACTTAGGTGGTGTCAGCGTCATAACATGAGACGTGTCGCGACCTGTACAAGCTGAGGGCGCGGCGCGGCGGAGAGCGCTCGCACGGGGTGCGGCGCGGCCAGCTGCACAGTCTGTCCGCCGGGCAGCCGTACGCTGGCCAGTTGCAGCGTGTGGCCCGCCGCCAGCTGCACGCTGCGCGCTGTCGTCGTGTTCACTGTACTCTGGAATTACATTAAGTCGTCTTGTGAACCATCATTTTTCCTCGTCGATCGTTAAGCATTCCTCAACAAAAAGGAATGACCTACTGCGTCGGTGTTTTCGCCTAAATATAATGTGAGTCTTCAGGAAAAGAGTGAATAAACATTCACAAGTTTAACTAAGTACAACTTATACATCATCGACAACTCACATCAAGTGGTTTCTTTATTTATCAGAAAGATATTATACATTAAAAAAATACTAATATATAACAAGATCGACCGAGTACGCAGGTATAACATCGAGTCGAGGTCAACTCGTACATATCATCAAATTCCTTACATTTTTGTAATTCAATTATAATATTTGATATATGTATGTGTGTATTACATCTAAGTACAAGTAACAGGTGCGTGTTGTTTGCGATACTGCCTGCGATGCGAGGGACCCTTATCCATATATCTATTTCCAAGCACAGATGACAGATGAACGTTTGTTCTCGGGTGTGCGGGGGCACGTGTGTGCGACTGACCTGCGGCGCGGTTGTGGCGGGCGCTGAGCTCGATACTATCGGCCGTTTCTTCGACGTTGTAGTAGTGCACGCTGTGGACAACCATATGTGATACATTATTTTTTCGTCGAAATGTATAAGAAATAAATGTTGTTGTTTTCCGACGCCACAGTTAATTTATGTCCAACGTGTTTTATGGCCGGAATGGTAACATAACGCTTTTAATTAGTTTATACACCAGGCCCTTATCAAAATCCAATAGTGTAATATATGTATAAATAATTGTCTTCAGGTTTTGTTTAGTAGTTACGTCGTTTAATTTTTCTTTTTTTTACCAGGTATCATGATGGATATTTTTTGTTTAGTGTGTTTGTGTGTGTATGTGCGACTCACCCTGGTGCAGCAGCGCGCGCGGCGAGATGAGCGACTTGCCGGCGGCCGGCGCGGCCGGGCTGAGCACGCGCACCACCCCGCGCCGCACCATACCGCTCGACGACGGTGGCTACAAACAGACAATCGGTGCTGCTATACTATATACTGAAAGGACTTGCTGTTCTATTTTTTTATTCTTGTTTTGATATATATACGTAAAGAGAACTGAAGAGATTTTGAGAGTTACAAGGCCTAAATCAAAATATAATCAAATATTTAGTAATGATAAATAATGTATGTTGTTACTTGCGCGGCGGGCAGGCACGCGGCCGCAGTGGCGACTGGCGGCGCCGGCTTGATCAGCAGCGAGCGGGTCACCTGGGTAAGCTGAACAAAAAAAATCAAATTTGTCACTATAATAATTACTTCCGTAACAAGCAGAGGCAGTCTAGTGGTTTGAACTTTGGTCTCTCAAACGGGAGGACACCTGCATTCCTGAGAGTTCGCCATAAAGTTCTCGAATGTATGTGAACTCTACGAATCCACATTTGGATCCTTCACACTGTGAGTGGAGACCTGGGCTCGGTAGGGGCACAGTTAACAGTTGCAATGATGAATGACATAATATGTCGTATATATATTATACGCGGAAACATTATATATCAACAATCGTCGTCTCACAACAGATACTGGCTATTGCTACTAATATTATAAATGCGAAAGTATTTCTGTCTGTCTTTTTCACTTTCACGCCTAAACCACAAAACAGATTTCTATAAAATTTGGTACAGAGATAGAGTTGACCCTGAGAGAGACCATATGCTACTTTTTATTGGGAAAAAATCGTCATTGTTAAATATAAAACAGCAAAACGTTGTTCGTAAACACTTTATGAGAAACGAAAGGACATAGGCTACTTTTTATCGCGAAAAAAAAAGATAAAAGAAGTTGATAGAATGTTTGTATGAAATTTATTTGAAATTTATTTTAAAGATAGGACTGCGAAACTTAATATTAAGACACATAATAGGAAATGATAGGACATAGACTACTTTTCATCGTGCGAAAAGGAGTTGAAGAGGTTAAAAGAGGGGATGAACGTTTGTTTAGAAAATCACCATCATCTTTGTTTACAGGCAGACACGTTAAACTTATAACACCTCTCCTTCTCCGTCGGGGGTATGCGAGGGGGCACGCATGCGAGTACGGCGCGGCGCGGCGTTATTACCAAACGTCATTATTATTATGATTACAATAATATAATATATAAAGCTAATAAAATGATGAACAGGCGGGCGCTCGGGCACTCGGGCTGCGGGGCGCGCTGATGGCGGGGTGAACCACCACCCACCACCACGAACTCGCGGACGAACTAACCAACATAATATCAAAGTCTCATAATGAACTATTTCGACACTGATCTCAGTATTCTTTTTTTTAAAGCATGCTAAAATAATTTGAAAAGAGACTATTGTACTGATAAATTACTTTAAGCTGTAACAAATCCCATGATTAGGTATTTGTACTAATATTTCAAAGAGCGATGACGAGAAGTTGTTGACAGTTAAAACTAGACCCTGAAGAGGACTTCTGTCCTCGTGATGTTTATGACGTCAGGTACGGTGATTGCACCTTTGGTTGCGGTTGTTGCAGGGTGGCGGGTGCGGGCGGCTGGATGACGCTGGGCGGCGGCGTGGCCGCCTGGCTCGGTGTGCTGGTCACGACCGACTGAAATACATCAAAAATCATATTCAATTGCAGGAAAGAACACATCAGTATACAACACATTGACGTACAATATGTCATCCATGGTCAGTGTCGAGCAACACTCACCGCAGGCTGTGTCGTCTCCGGCTTGCTGGCCGTCTTCTGCTTGGCGAGCGGCGACCGTTGCGGCGGCGGTACGGTCTTCGCTATCGTTATCACAGACTCGCTCTGCTTTAGCGGCGGGACGCTCACACTCTGTTTCACCACCACCGTACTCTTCTTCTCCATCTTTTTCGGTGATTCCAGACTCTGCGGTACCGTCGCCGGCTGGATGACGCTGCACTGCTTCGCCGGCTGTTTGCCCGTCTGGCCGACCGGTGCGGCCTGCTTCACCGGAGGAGTCGCGTGCTTCGCCTGGATAACGGCGCTCGGCGCAGTTGCGGTCGGCTGCTTCGATTGCTTCGGTCCCGCGAAGCTCACCTGCTTCGTCGACTGGATGACGGTCGTTAATTTAGCGGGCGGGGCGGGTTTCGGCTTCGGTTTCTGCTGGGGTGCGGCGACCAGCTTCCCCTTGTGTTTGTGTTGAGCGGGCGGGCGTGGGTGGCCGGCGGTGGCCTGCATCAGCAGCTGGGCGGAGGATAGGCCGGGGGCGGGCGGTGCGCCGCAGTCGTCCACGTCCACGTCGCTGTCCGATGCGTTGTTCTCTATCACTTCTTCCACGTTAGATGCCTCCACCTCCATCTGTACACATATACAACAAAGTCAAAATAACATGCAACTAAAACAAAGCAAAGTATAAACCCTGTAAACATTATTACAATTATATCTTCCTAATAGTACAGTAATAAGAATGTTTATCAAGTACTAACAGGTTCCGGTGAGGACTGAGCCGGTCGCGCCGCCGTGGTCGTCTTCCCTCGCTTCGTACACTTCAGCCAGTCCTCCTCGCTCCTATAAAATTATAATGTACAGCATAATATATCATTGGGTACAGCATCACCCAGCACTTATAACTGGTATGTATGGTATGTAATATAAATGACCTGTTCCTATATAGGTAAGTCCAGAGCGATGTGCGCAGATCGAACTTGACGACGGGGTCTCTCTTGGCCGACAGCATCTTGTCCAGCGTCAACGACAGCGCGGTCGATAGTGTCTGCTCGCTGCACGGCAGGATCCACTGCGACATTCTGCAGGCGAAACCAATTTATTATCTAGATATTTAATATGTAGAATTTATATTGTCAACCAATATCCACTCCGAATACGGATATTTGGTGTCAAGATGCGCGAATACGGGTGTGGATTATTTTAAGTAATAGCCGGGGGGATTAAAATATAATTTATAATGAAATAAACAATAATCTGAATGTAATGGTCACCTGAGCAGCGTGAGTATGTCGCGGCGCTCGCCCTCCCCATGCGGCAGGCGCGCCACGGCGTCCCGCACGAGCGCGGGGAAGGTGGCGGCGCGCGGGCGGTGCGCGGCCAGCAGCGCACTCCCCGCGCCCGCTGCGGCGCCGCCCGCCACGCCCGCGCCGCCGCCCGCGCTCCCGACGCCGCCGCCCGCAGGGCCCACCACGAACCGAGCCCTGAAAAACATTATACTTTCATTACAGTCACGGTTTCTAATGTGCAAAAAGTATATATTAAACAACAAAACTCATCTCTAAAACACATTAAATAATTACTTTAAAAAAAACCGCAAAACCTCAACCAATACATTACTTTTATATGTAGCAGATGGATGAAAATAACTTCAATGTACATCCTCATATGTATTTAAGTTACTATTCAATATCTTTCATATTTTGTTTGTTGTTTGTCCCATAATATATATTTTTATAATATGTAATTTTATGTTTAATCCTTAACCGGTGTGTATTCATATGTATGATAAATTATTTTAGTTTTATGTATGATGTAAACAGTAATAAACCTAATAAATATTTATTCTTTTTTTCTTTAATTCCTGCCATATTTCGCCCTATAGTTTAAACAAGTTATACATACCCGTGATGTGTATATGTGAACGGCTTGGTCGCAGTCGAGAATCGTTTCCGCTCTTGCGCTCGGAAATCTGCCATCTCAGAAGTGGTGGGAGGACGGACGACCCACGGCGGCGCTTGTCTGACAACAACAGTTTCCGAGTAGGTAAATACTTAAGTGTTAAACAGCCAACTGCATACATGTACAAATCTGTCTTCAGCTCCGCCGACTCGGAAAGATGATAACCGTTTGGCATGCATCCAGTCCTATATTATTCTTATGACACATCTCCCACTTTGCACAAAGCAACAAATAGACAAAAAAGTCATTGTTTTGGTTCCCTATTCTCTCTAAGACCCACAGTAAGTTGTTCAGATACAGTAGACAGTACAAATACCGTACCTGATCTGTGCAGTGTCGCGGTGTGCGGGCGCGGCGGCGCGCAGCCAGCGCTCGCACAGGCGGCCCAGCAGCGCGTCGCAGTCGCGGCCCGCGCCGATCCACTGGTACATCTATCGCACACAAACGACCACAACGGCAATGTAACGTACTACAGCTACCATATAACTACTTTTTAAAAAACTTAGCTTATCTAAGCGATTTCAGATTTTTTTAAATTATAATTATTGATTAAGTTAAATTATAAATGAAAATAAATACCAACATAGTATTACACATCTAGGGTGAATTCGTTCTAAAAAAAATATTAGCCTAATAGAACTTATACTGAACACCAAGCGCGATATATTAATCGATAGTTGTGATTTATGACCTGGCACAATTTGAAGTGGACCAATCGCGACGCTATATTTTAAAACAAAATCTGGATGCCTTGCCTTAATTAACTGTATTGTTGTCATTAAACTTTATCCATTAATTTATCATAAGTATTCTACTAATATTATAAATGCGAAAGTTTGTGAGGATGAATGGATGGATGTTTGTTTGTTACTCCTTCACACAAAATCTACTGAACCGATCTGGATGAAATTTGACACAGAGATAGATTATTGTCTATATCGTATAGATAATTTTTATCAACGTATCTGGTACGCGGGACGAAGCCGCGGGCAGGCACTAGTAAAATATATAAATACAGAAGCTATCCAACCTGGTTCTCCGGCATGTACTGTAAGTACGGTACGAAGTCCTCTGGATGTGGCCCTTTTTCGCCCGCCAGGAAATCAAGAGCGGAGTCCAGCTCGGCACACCAGTCATTGGACACTAGCCACAGGGACGATACAAACATCATTACAGATCTCGCTCACTCAGCAGTGGACAGGGCTATGGTTCCAGGTGGGTGCGGTTTATTATCATAATCGTTAAGACATTTAAAAGTTTTAAGTATTTCTTATTTACGAAATTCTAGCTTCTACCACGTCCGAAAGATCAAAGAACAAAGGCCAAAAATTGAAAATGCTAGAACAAATGTTTATGCATTAAAACAAATTTTCATATTTAAAGTTCGATTATTATGGGCTACCGTATCTTTCATTCGTTTCGTTTCGCTATAATATCTGATAGCTGAACGACAGAGCACGTCGGGTGTAGTATACATCAATCATTCGTTATCATACAATTTTATTGTAGGACGTGTATTGATAGCAAGTTAATAATATTCACCGGACACTGGCGTAACTGTATCATCAGAGGCCCCTGTGCCAGTTCATTGAATGGGCCCCAGAGAAAGTTGCAATTTTATTAACTGATTGGTAGGCCAACATGGGATTAGAGTTTGTATTCTAAGCCGTCCCATTACGGCTGAAAAGTATACATCTTTAGTTTATAATAAAATAAAAGTTTAATATTAACAAAATATTATTAGTATCTGGTCTTTTGTTGTCACTTTAATTGTACTTATACAAAACTTATGTTTATTATTAAAACTTAGTCAGTTCTGATTTCGCAGCCTCTCGGGACGGGGCCAGTGTTGGAACCCTACAGTTATTTGGCGAGATCACGGTAGCCGAGCAAGATGTACTCACAGCTGTACCAGGTGTTGAGCGGCGCGATGGGCGAGCGCATGACGGCGGCGCAGCGCGCGTGCAGCTGGTGCTTGGAGGCGCGGTGCGCGGCGCGCGCGGGGAACAGCGCCCGCACCAGCGACAGGAAGCTCGCGTGCGTCGTCTCTGTCAGCGGTTCGTCGCCTTCAGCCCGCCCGCCTCTCGCACCCCGAGCGCCCGCCTCCCCCGGCAACACCTCGCCCGTGTCGTCCACCAGCTCCACCGGCAGCGCCATCATATCTCAAATGTCAATTCAACTCATTTATACTTCTAAGTATATTCAAAAGGGAAACTGCATGTATTTATGTAATGCATTTTTATATGTATTTATGAAACTGCATGTACCTGCTCAACTGCAATATTATTGTGACAATAAAATTGACTATAATGTTAGTTAATGTAGAAAAAATGCCACGTTATACGCCCCACACAAAATATACTGTCAATACATACTACTGTCAATATTAATGCAGGTACCCTGCTCATTGTACTATACGATTGTTTTACTATCTCAACCATATATCACAAAATATGCATTTTTGTTACTTTATTATTAATACATACACTAGTATGTAGGGACAACGAATACACAGTTAGGCATTACCTCACCCCGTGTACCCATATACTACCCATTAACTTGTGAGTATTGATCGAGTAAATTGTGATCTGGAAAACTTATTCGTTTTATTTAACATTAAGATGTAACGCTGCAATTACTGTTGTTCTGATGCACAAGGTCCAGGTGGCGCAGCACACTATGAAAAGGACTATGCTCAGTAGTTCTGTATAAGGAATGCTGACATACATACATGAACAGTTATAAACAAGATTAGCCATATAACAGTAGTAACCTACATGTCTTTCATTCATATGTCCTAGAGATCCTTTCTGCACTTCAGTGGGCATCCCATGCATGGGTTGTTTTTAACTATATAATCTAATATATTTTAAATGAATTTTTCATATAAAATAATAGCTTTACACACTGCACTGCTGTTAAGGAGAAACTAACTGTGCCTGAACTTCACAGTCCTCCATATGCATAATATTCGTAAACATGTGTTCACATATTAATATATCATTCGGATAAAATGTACGCATTACGGAGACCCAATGTTGTTTACACAACTACCCACGTCCTAATATTAGGATATTTTTGATAGTTCCAGTAGAAAAATATTACATCACAAGTAGACAATAGTCAATATATAATATCTTTAATACAAAATACAGTATTGTTCATATTAAGAATCAAATAAAATTTTGAAATACTCACCGATTCCATCCAAATCTTCTAACTTGATTGGCACAGGTTGACAGGTTTTTCCGGAATTAGATATAGGATTTGTTGTGTCTAGAGGCTCTTGTTTTATTATCGTCTCCAATTCTGAGTCAGTATAATTCATACTAAAGTAAAAAATTTGAGTTAGCAACTTATTTAACAAGAAAAATAACAACAATTAAAGAATAAAAATACAAACTTGGGCACATTGGAGTAATTCATATCAACTTCTTTTTTAACCTCAATGTTGTCAGCCAGCTTCTTATAGTTCTTTGGACTACCAACAGGATCTAAGAATGATGAGTTTTCTGAATCAGATTCCTCCTGTTCACATTTTATCTTTATGTTGGGTAATAACGGTTTTGTTTCCACACTTTCATGATCTTCTTTGCCCTTTTTGCCTCCTTTCATGTCAGCCTTCGATTGTTTGGGATACAATTCTCGTTTAGTCCCTTTCCTTAACTTTTGAATAGGAGTCTCAGTCTTGGCTCCACCAAACATTAGTTTTTTAGTGCCATTGATCAGAGCTACTCTCTGCTTTATATCCTCAAGAGTTATTCCAGCTACATTTAATTCTGGATGATTCTAAAATACAATAAAAATCACTGCATTATGTCATCTTAATCAACATTATCATTAATAGGTTTGTTCATTTTAAAAGTACAAAAAGAATCCAGTGTCAACATTTAGAGACACAAATTAAAACAATTATATATGTAGCAACAGAATAATGCCGGGTATAACTGTGCAAGTATTTATATATTTAAACATACCTCTCTGTACTGCCGTCGAGCTCGATGTATTGCTAAGACATTTTTTAAACATTCTAATGATTTAAGATGAGATGGCTCTCCGCCACCAAGAGTCCCTGTTACATTACTATCTGTATTCTGCAAACCAAAAATATTTTAATTCACACTTAACATATATTGAATCATGATTATAAATGAAAACTCATATACATTGTATATTATACACTAAGACATCAATCTGAGAGAACAACAACAGATATACTAAAATATAGTATTCCCATTACTTTCGGTATTAGGTAAGCTTTGAATAGTTAATGTCAGTGGTTCATATTTGTGAGTTTCAAGTACCTATCAACAGATACTCATGACTCATAACAACTTTATATAATAGTTGGGCTAAATGTCCTTTCAGTTCAGTCACATTCATCAATTCCGAAAAATATTTATCTATACTAATAACATAACTATAATTAAAAATCAATTCTATACATTGAATATTTTTTGTCAATTGTGATGCAGGGAGGCTTTAAATTAATAAAAAGACAAAATTAGTATGACAACTCTGAAACAACTTTACTAGGTAGGTGTTTAGAGACAATGTTCTGTAGATTAAATTTCCATGCTTTCTTATGATTCAAGTTGTGCAATAGACGACAATAAGTATAAAATATTATTTATATATATTATATAAAATTATTTATATTATATAAAAGATAGTCATGTGAGGTCCATCACTTTCAACTCAAGAATGCCTGTACCAATTAGAAAGGTTTTTGTGTTATTGGATTTGTTATCGTTCAGGGAAGGATGAAATTTAATAAAATATGAGTTTTTATTAATAAAAACATTATCAATATTAAGATATTATTTTCCCATACAAACCACAAAAAACATTTTGTAATTTCAAATAGGATTCATTTATAAATTAGATATTGCGCAAGAAGGAATATTTAATTTGTTTGTCAGTAAACAAACAATAATACCTCATTCATTCCATTTATCTAACCTATGAAAGTATGGATCCATGAAGAAACCTTTACTGAGGCATTTTAGTAAAGACTAGAATGCACTTTAAGTTTTGACCATGTGTGATTTTTTTTCAGGAATGACTTTTCCAAATCCAAAATCCATTTTGATTTATATTGTTTTTAAAATACATTTATTATTCAATCTATACATATATACAGCTTAATATTTTAATTCTGTGGCTTATCCAAGAACCAAATTCTGCACATACAACATTTTAATTAATTGTGCAGGTGCTGCTGAGCCAGCTAGTTACATATAAAACAGAAATATATTGCACATTACAACAACAATAATTGCAATGTACCTGAACCAAATTTGGCTGTCTTCTTTTCCTATAAGTTAGTTCTGGGGGTCCTTCAGGATAGTTATCATCATCTGACTCATCACCTCCCACTTCACTATAAATAGCAGCTAATTCTTCAAAATACCTCTGCCGTGCCCTCAGATATATAGGCTTGTAGTTTGTTTTTACAGATGGTTTTGGAGGTAGCAGTGGTATGTATGGACTTGGGCCTGGTGGGGCTGACTTTGTGCCAGCCAACAACCTCTCTCGAGACAGCAACACTTCAGGCAGCAACTTTGCATAATATGCTTTTCTCTGCAAACAATAATTCATTGACGTCCTACAAAGTTATAAATATAATTTATGAATAATTGAAAGTTTTTTGTATTACCTTATGCTTCTGCTGCTTTGCTCTAGCTTTTCTAAGAAACTTTCTCATTTTAGCTATGTCTGGTCTATAGTTACCCTGTCTTAAATTTTTATGAAAAGTTTGAAGAGGAGATACAAAGTGGAATGGCTCATGTTCTAAAAGCATTTTTACTGTAGCTTCCTTCTCTTCGTCGTCGTCATCGGGAAAGTCAGGTAATAGTTGTTTCAGATGATCCTTGTCTTCCTCATCTAAACATTCCCAAGTTTTCATGGAAAAAAACTCTTTAAATACTTCAGGGTCATCACAAAGCTCCTGTGGTAACTCAAGGTTTTGTCCTAATATACGAACTGGCTCCAATACTTCTTCGTCAGAGTCCGAGGTACCGCTGGAACTTTCAGTAGAACTACTACTGGATTCACCACTGTAACTTTGTTCACTATCTACTTTTTCTTCCATGGCCACAATACCTATAAGCGATACGACGAATTTCTATGCCTACGTGATGTAATAACAACGTTTCACACTTACAAAAACGAAGACATTCTGTCCTCTAATATTGATATTTCACTTTGTTTTGTTTACAACAAACTAAACAGAAGATGCTCCAGTATGGGTTAAGAGGCCATGAATTATTGTAAATAGCCGTCAAGTCTTGTCTAAAATAAAATACAATGTACACGCAAAACTGCCGTATTTCATACATAGTATGCGCCAGAACGGCACATTGCGATGAGAAAATAGCTTGACAATCAAAATCAGCGACATTTTGCCATTTCAAAATAGAATTAAAAACAAAACACACCGTGTCTATGTTACTATCAGTGTTGTCTATGGCTCTCCACAGAAAAAAATAAACATAATCATGATTATAGAGAAATTTTCAAAATCTTAAATTAATTCGCACTCCAATAATTTAACTCCAAATTGGACTCATACTTCAATTTTTACCATTTAAAAGAGGTTCTATAACACTCTTACTAACAGCGTATGGGAGGCAAATTGGACGCAAATCCATATATTTATTAACTTTTTAAAGGTTTTTTAATTTTTTATTGATTGATGATGGGATTACCAATTGTCTATACTATCCTATGAACGAGCATTCGCAAAATACACAATTTGCCAATGAATGGAAAATATTATAATTTTTCAAATACGCAATGGGACGAACATTATTAGTCTCGATGAAATAAACAACACCAATTTAACATGAAATACTAGATCTTAGATGTATCGAACACACAATCGGACAGGAACTGAATAAAAGTTCGATGAAATGAAAATCTGAATAAGTTATTTATTATGCACTACGAATAAGATGAAAAATGATAATCAAGATTCAAGATTATTCTTATTAAAGATTAATTTGTGATATAATTGTAACATAGACAAATAAAAGATAATAGTGAACTGTGTCAAATAGCAGCCATGATGGTTTCGGGCGATTTGACTTCTATTTTGACGTAAATTAATCGTGGTGTAGTAAATATGGCTGACGAACTCAATGTTGACAGTCTAATTCACAGGCTTTTAGAAGGTAAAGAATCATTTAATTATTAAATTTAGACTCTATACGAATTCTGTGTATTGAAATCTATCATAGTCTCAATTAGTTTGTTGTGCATAATGCTTCCAGTTGCGTAATTAACTCTTGAGTTTATACGTATAGAAACGTCTAACTCATAAATAAATCGATTATCCTCAATTCTTATCTGAATCTACTTTGAATGTTCATGCCTTAGAATTCTTGTAGATGTCTATGTTGATTATATTAATAAAATGAGTATTTTTTAATTATCACAATATTTTGAAGGATGTAAATTGTATAGTGAATATACCAATATTAGAAGCAGATTCTGTAGCATCGAAAATGTCCATGGGCTTATTGTTATGCTTTGTTCGCATTGTATGTTACTTTACTTATTAATTTCACTTTATCATGCTGCTTTTTATGGGTAACAACAGTATACAGACAACAACAAGAAACAGCAAGGCGAAAGGGGAAATTGAAAGACATCTTTTCGGGAGAATGTATGGTTACTTCCAGAATTCTTACCACAGTATTCAGCTAGAAGTTTTAACTTATCTTTCTTTTCCATTATTCCCGAATTATTTGCTTTAAAGGAACTTGATATTTAATTATTGTTTATTCACTTGGTCAACTTTTATTTACTAATTTATATGAAAAAACTAGGTGGTAAAAACAATACTATTACACCATATTTAAAATGTATTTCAGTTCTCCAGTGTTAATTATAAAACTATAGGAGTGTTAAACACATTTCAGTCTAGAAACCTTATTGAAACCTTACTAATAAATAACGATACCATCATTTTAGCACACAATGACTCATTTATACATCAATCATAATTAAAGAAATAGTTCCTTTTCTAAATACTGTCTTCATTTTGCAGTGTTATGTGTATGTGCTGTAATTTTATTATTTCAATACATTGTATAAGGCTATTTATGCATGCATGTTATATTGGAGGAAATCTAAAGCCTCATTGAACAATTAGAACATTGTGTTCATGTGTAATGTTATATTAAAAATGTCATGTGTCCTGTGTTGTTTATTAAGATGTTGTTACTACAGAAAGTCACATAATATGTTATGCAATTTATCTCATTTTCCACATGACCTGCATCTACAACCTTTGCTTGAACTGTGTGTGAGTTTAGGTAACTGAAGTTATGTGTGAAATATGTGTTGTAATGTTTGCTGCAGTTCGAGGATGCCGCCCTGGAAAGACAGTTCAGATGTCCGAGTCAGAGGTCAGGGGCCTCTGTACCAAATCCCGGGAAATATTCCTGCAACAGCCAATACTACTGGAATTAGAAGCACCACTCAAAATTTGTGGTAAAACTATTATTACTATTTACTTTTTATTTCGTAATAACTGTGTTTGTTTATGAAAAATTACAATTTGTAGCTGATAAGAAAACAATATTAAAACTATAACTAAATTTTGAATCACTTAATTATTTTATAATGAAGTTGTACAAGAATCCACATTGCTGTAGATTGATTCATTAATGTCTATTTGATTGTGATGTCCCTACCCTAAATATTCCTTAATATTGTCTTGACAAATTGCTTGTTACTCTCAGATTTTAAATCACTAGGTTAGGTATGACAGAAAATATTGTCCTAAAATATTTTCAATCAAATAACCAGAAAGGTCAATTTAATTAGTACCTATTGGGGTTTTGCAAGTGATCTACAGACATTGATGATGACTTGAGCATAGTTAATTTCCCATTACAAATGTTATAAAAAGGCATTGAAAAAAAGTAATCAGGTTGTTAATCGATTAAACAGAATGATTATGTCCTAAAATTGTTTGTCATCTAAGACATTATATTTATATACTTAGACAACTCTGTAATTATTGTGTTACTTTGAGTCATATCATAGGTCTCACCTTCACAAGCAATTATGAACAATAATAATATATTTAATAGGTTAAGTGTTTAATTAGCCTTTACAGTGAATACCTAATTAATTTTACCTCCTATTTATAGATACCTTAATACACATATTTTAAACGTTTTTGTAATAGTCATTGTGTAACGCCAGTTCGTCACATCTTAAACCATTCAGCTAGACGAACGTAATAATTAGCGTTCGTATGTATTTATTCTACGCCGTAACAGTTACGCTATGAATTACGTAAACAAAAGAAGTGTCTGGTAAATACTTAACAGACGGAAGTATGAAAATTTTCTGAAACATGTGCATCTTGTTAAATAGTTACGACTTAAGCATATTATGCAGATACGTGGCATGAGGTGTAAGATCTATTTATATTATAAAATTCCAGGTGATATACACGGCCAGTACACGGATTTACTTCGTCTGTTCGAATACGGCGGGTTCCCGCCAGAAGCTAATTATCTATTTTTGGGCGATTACGTGGACCGCGGGAAACAATCTCTCGAAACCATATGCCTGCTGCTTGCTTATAAAATCAAGTATCCCGAGAATTTCTTCCTCTTGCGGGGAAATCATGAATGCGCTAGCATAAATCGTATTTATGGCAAGTATAAACATCAGATAACTATTTTAAGTTTAAGAATAGATGAAGGTTCTGGCGACGTGATCTGTTTGGACGTTGGTTTGTAGACGAATTATCGCCTCCATGACGCGCTTCACACAAACCTGTTGTATCTGTTTAACACATTTCTCCCTTGCTTACCTTTGATTTATATATCTAGATTTACCTTTGGAGCTATTAGGATTAGGGCTGTGCCTTTGTAATTCTGTCGTACTTCCTACTAATTGTAAATGTGAAAGTTTGTGACGATGTTTGTCTTTTCTTCACGCGGGAACCCTTGATAGGTTTCATATGAAACTTGGCACATGGATTGACCACATCCAAGAAATGAACAAAGGATAAATTTTATCCCAATTATAAACGTCAAATGGATTAAGATGAAACTTGGTCAGAGATAAGTGGAATTGTGACAGCTACTGTTGTGGTGGTATATTGCATTATAGTAAGATGTCATATCTGCAGTAAAAGTTTAAAGAAAGGGACTGTTCATAATACAGCCTAGACCTCAGGGTCTAAAACTTACTTCACATGTTTCAAACAGTCAGCCTGCGAAATAAAAGTTTTTAAGACACCCTACCTAGTTGTTCGCTGTTAATTGTCTCCAGAGCGTGATTGTATAGATTTTTACTTTTTGTTTCAATAATGGTAATACAAAATACTTTTCGTGTTTTTTCAGGCTTCTATGATGAATGCAAGCGCCGATACAATATAAAGTTGTGGAAGACGTTCACGGATTGCTTTAACTGTTTGCCTATTGCGGCCATCATCGACGAGAAGATATTCTGCTGCCACGGCGGCCTCTCGCCGGACCTGCAGGGCATGGAGCAGATCAGACGGATAATGAGACCGACCGATGTCCCTGATACAGGTAACACTAAACGATGCCTGTAGCCAGGGAGGGGGACAAGCTACTTTTTCTTGATTCAATAAATCAATCATATTAGTAGGTATGTTAAATATGTACTTTTTCGACCAATATAGGTACATTTCCTGTACAATTGCAGTAGCTAAATGTATGATCATGTACTAGTCTAGTGACTAGACCGAGGATGCTTAACCTTCTTGATAGCGTCTCCAAACTAAGGAATTCACTGACAATTCCTATTTAATTACTCTTGGAACTAGCGTAATGAAAATAATAGTAAAAATTTGCGCGGCCCACATTAAAGCCCGCTCTCCAAGCGTTGAGCACCCTTGCACTACACCAATAGCTCAATTATCGATCAAACGCAAAGCATCGTACAAACTAATAAGTATAATCACATCAATCGACCATATAGCACATATTTATATATATTATTATACCTCCTGTATAACCTATGATCACAAATAAAGAAATTTGATTTGATAATTATATCTGTTTTTAGGTTTGCTTTGCGATCTGCTTTGGTCGGATCCAGACAAAGACGTGCAGGGCTGGGGTGAGAACGACCGCGGCGTGTCCTTCACGTTCGGTCCCGACGTCGTCAGCAAGTTTCTCAACAGACATGACTTGGACCTCATTTGCAGGGCTCATCAGGTACATAATATTTTACCATTACAGACATTGAATACTCTTTGTTCTCAGGTCACTTGTAATGCATGGATGATTTTCATACGTCATTGTTCAGGTGATACTTGATTCATTTAAATCTGTCTCATATGACCAATATCCATCCATCCTCCAACACTCCCATTTATAATATTAGTATGATTCTATAATTACAAGTTATTTATTTAAGTTGCAGTGTATGTTAGTATATTTGTTTGTTATGGGTTTAATCTTGCATAAAGTTTTCATCCCGAGGAAAATGCATTTTTTTGTCAAGCATGACCTGATAATATGTTTAGGATTGGCTCTCAGACAAGGGAACTCCTCAACGGTCAACGATACAGCTATGAAATATTGTGTTTATTTGTATTATGAATGATGATTTAAGCTTGTGTTTTTAAATATTTTTAATAAACTTTATTTTATATATATAGCGTCTTCATATCCTTACAGAATAATGATGAGCATAGTTTGATTGATAGATTTAGAGTTGATGTTTTTGTGGTACAGGTAGTGGAAGATGGTTACGAGTTCTTCGCAAAGCGCCAGCTCGTTACTCTGTTCTCCGCGCCCAACTACTGCGGCGAGTTCGACAACGCCGGCGGTATGATGTCCGTCGATGAAACTTTAATGTGCTCCTTCCAGGTATTATTCTTTATTACTTACCGAGTTTTTGTTTATTTAACAAGTTTATTAAACCATATGTTTGTGTTAGATTCTTAAACCATCGGAGAAGAAAGCGAAATATCAGTACAACGGCATCAACAGCGGCAGGCCTGCAACACCTCAGAGGTCACCTCCCAAAAAGAAATAACTGACGTTCGGGATCCAGTGTGCTGCACAGTGAGAACATGCTACAAATAATTTAATTATATCAAGTATTGTAATTACTATTATTAGTAAGGTCATTGGCTGGGCCGAATAAACAGACCCATCTTGTTTTAAACTATTTTATCAGTTAGCTTGTCTTGTTTTTATTTTAAATAATATCAATGATAGTAATTTATTAATTTAGAGTATACATTTTGAAACCAAAATGGGCAGGATTTATTTGGCTACTGCCAGTGGCTGTTGCTTTTTTTAATCCCGGATATAATGTATGCCTTTCGACACAGCGTTTCGTTTAGACCTATTGATATTATAGAAATTATTTAGTTGGAGGTTTATAATTGGCAGGCAATGTTTAAAGAAGCGGGCATTGGATGGAAGCGTCGTTACATTTACATAGTCTACTTGTTAAGTTGTAGTGAATGGAAAGCACCCTTGCTTTGTTTATTCTGTAACTAATGTGCCTATAAATGTAAAGTATGTATAGGTCTCGATGTAAGTGACGAGGATTGGTTCTTTAAAAATTATAGTTTTAATGAGACATTGTTTTCAAAAAACTGAATCGTCCAAAACATCTTTCTTTTAGTATTAGAAACAGATTTATTTATTGAAAATTAATAGATTGGTTTTGAGGAGCTGGCCTAAGACATGAATTGATATTAACCTTCATCAAGTAGCTAATAAGTGTGTCAGTTCTAGGACTCCATTGCAAACGATATTTTACAAAAGGGAGTGAAGACGTTCCCAGTGAAATTGTTTTGCTCTCAGTATTATGGGTAGGTGATGATGGAGTTGGTCAATATTAGTAATTCGGCAACAAGATTGGCGTTGATCTCCCCCACGAGGCTTACACTTCAGCAATTGTAGCAAGTCTCTTATGAATTGATTATGTATTTTAATGGTGGTAGAAGCAGTGTAGTCCTCGCAACAATAGTGCAATTGCTATATTAATATGAATATATTAAATATTTTAAATTATATGCAGATTTTGCATTGTACAATTTTATTTTTAGCTATATTAACAATGTCAAATAATATTCATTAATAAATATTACTATTTAAAATAAGATGTTTATTTTTGTTTCATTTCATTTAGGTTTTCATTTACAAGACATTGTAATATTTTAATATGCAGAGTATATTACTAGAGCCTGTCATTTCTTCTTCTTGTTTACTATTGTTACTGTGTAGAACTTCATTGGTATACTTTGCTTTGTTTAACATATTTAAACTGTTCTTGTGTAGCGTATTCTAATCTATTTGCTGTTTATTAGCTGATAATTATTATATTACTGCAAGGTTACATTTTATGTGATCACTTTAAATCACTTTCAATGTTTCTTCTCTATTTTCATCTTCACTTATTAAAGATAGTTGCAAAGGAAATTGAGTTTAATAATTCTTAGATTACTATGAAATTTTTTGTTGTACTTTTCTCAGGTGTGTACAATTTTCAGAAATATAAATTTTACTCATTAATAAGTGTTATAAATTTAGTCTTGGAGTTTCAATTCTTTTTGTGGCCAATTACTATGATCATCATGAAAGCTGTCTCTTGTGTACAAACTTGCTAGATTATTGTGGTTGTGGAGGTTCTCATTGATTTTACTGATCAGATCTTCACTTTTTTTTTGATATTTTACAATATCCATTTGCATTGCTTTTAAATACCCTCTCTTAGCTGTCA